>JAHZNC010003052.1:0-18924 GCA_027744095.1 Zhuqinia jingwanae
CTTCCTGTCTTGTTGCCTACACACACACATTGTATATAAACAGTAGTAGTACATTCTTCTATTGGGTATTATTTTTCTTAAGTATATAAATGCCTCTGCTCTCCATCGCCTGCTGGCCATCACCATCATCGTTCTTAAACTGCCTTTCTTTTCTTTATACTTTCCAATTCCACTACTACCTCCGCCAAACAAACTACATCATATACAATATAATAATATGTATCTATACATGTGTACCTATGTATATACATATGTATGCCTTGCAGTAGTGTAGTGCCCAACAACAGCCAGAGTAACACCAGCAAATAACTCGCCCTTCCGGCTGCTTCATTTTTTTCTTTTCTTCTTTTGCTCAGTTCCGGGAAACTTGTGTACATGTATTAAACCGCCCGCACCCATTTTCATTCTTTTTATGTGTACAAACCAGGATAGCAGTAGCAGTAGAACAGCCTTTGTAATCATAACATCATACAACCAAAAAACACAGAAAAATCTTTTCTTGTACCACAAGACTTTCAATGTGTGTCGTATGCTGCTGACCAGGTCACTCAAGGAGAACCGCGCGTTTATAAGTAGCAGCAAATCATAAACCGTCTAGTTTCCACAACTAGTTACATTCCTCTGGCTTCTTTCTTTTTTTCTCCTTCGTCTTCAGTTTTCATATTTTTCCCCAAACAATGCACAACGGTTGAATGAACGGAGTCAGCAGTATATAGATAGTGGCGTGAATTTGGTTTCGGATAGTAATAAAAAAATACTCGATAAGGAAAAAATGCCAATGTTCTTTGTATACCATGTACCAATATACCAACACCAAACACATTGAAACAGAAAATCAGAAGTTTAAGAACAAAATTTTTTTTCTTGTAAGAAGAAGCCAAAGAAATGAAGACGAGGAAAAATGAGGATGATGACGATGGGATGCCACGACCAGTCATTTTATTAGCTCCTAACCATATTGCCCCTGAGACTTTTATTGGAGGAGGGTGGCGTAATATTTATTATCAAACAAGGGGAAAATTTCCTCTCAAGACACTTACACACAAATACCCACACAGACAGTGAAGAGTTGTCTAGCTCCTCTTGTATTTTTTCTAAGAATGCAGGCATTGCACAGTGCAGGCGGCATCAGGAGCAGCAGCAAAAGTGCATTATTATATAACAGCAGCAAAAGCAGCAAGCGACTCTCTCTCTCTCTCTCTCACTTTTACAAAGATTGTTGATTTGTTGGATGGAAAAGTAAAGTGAATCCAACAAGACAAGTAGCAGATGTGTATTGTGTAGTGTAGCCTTGTATTGTGTGTATTATTATATTCGACATGAAGCTTTTCTTCGTCTTATAACTAATGCAGCATAACATATGTAGTGTATCCACACACACACACACAAACACAGCATGTTGTAATCTATTGCTTGTTATCTAATGCTGTTTGTTGCATGTTCCTCTGTCTTCTTTGCTTTCTCTTGCCGCATCTTTTTTCTTTTCTTTTTTACTCTCTCTCTCTCTGCAATCAACTTAGAGGCTATATTGTATATTGTATAACAAACTTTGGTATATGTGTAAGCACATATTATACATACATACTTATGTAGTTGCAACACAAAAACATTTTATGAGAGACACAAACAAATGCAACAGCAGTAGTAGTAGCAGCAGTACCAAAAAATCTAATATCTTTTACAAAATGTAACAATAACAGTAACAATTTTTCCACTTAAATTGCCAAGAATGCTAAAGAATGGCCATCTACCATAGATAAAGGAAATATAATCAAAAATATACTTTTTTAAGCTGTATTATATAATGCTGTAGTATGCACACATAATATGTGTTTTCTTATGAGAAAGAGAGAGAGAGAGAGAGTGAGAGAGAGAGAAAGCGAGAAGATAAAGAGAGGAAATAGGAGTATTATTTTTACAGTAATGTAACTTGTAATGGTCGCAGTATAAAAAGGAAAGAGACTTAATGTATACGGCTGGATGGATAAAAATGCCCACTACTTACTACAGAAGGAAGCTGAAAATATCTATTTATTGGTTTTTATTATACTGCTGCTGCTTGCATGCATGGTGAAAAAAAGTAAGAAAAAAATTCACTGCACTTATTTTGGAGAATTTCATGTGCAGATTAATAATGGCTTTATATTGTATATTATGCAGATAAAGAAATAATGCAGTTTTGTAATCCAATTGTTATAAAATATGGAATGCATACAGAGAAAATTGTTTTATTTTTATGTGTATTTATAACTCTGTATTTAAAGAAATAAATATATGTTTTAATAACGTCACAGTCAGATTTATATATATATATTTTTTTAAATATTGGGCACACATGTATACAGTAACTTGTTAATAATGACAGGAATGTGTAAAAGTGACTGGTGTATGCCTAGTCAAAGTCAAGTGGAGTGGAAAAAGCAAAGACAAAAATGTAATTGGATTTCGCTGTTTTTCATGTGTCAAATGAAGGATATATTTTGTTATTTGTACATTTCTCTCTAGTATTTTTATTTCTACATGTGTGCATGCTTGACAATGAAAAAATTATATAATACTTATTTGTAACGTTGTAATGAAGTAGCGTGGTATTTAACGTAATAATAATGTGTTTATAATAAAATTATTCGACAGGATGGCCAGACCAAGTTGGCATATAATTGTATAGTTTTAGTAAGTTCGGAGAAGCAGCCTTGAAAAACATATTATTTGCAATAATATTATGCATCACTCAAAATGGAGTGACAGGCTGAATTTATAAAAGATTTAAATGGACAGTTTTATATATTCTGACATGCGAAAGTAAATGCATTCCGGCAGCTGCATTTCATTTGCTACAACAAATACAAATGGATTCTGGTGTAAATGACATTGCAGCAGCTAAAACAGAAGCGGAGGAGCAGGGCGCATCCTTACATGTCAGTTTTGAAACGTTATTGACAGATAGACATAAAATACCTTTCATGTTTGTAAAAGAATGCAAAGTAAACTTTAGAGGAAATGAACGAGACAAACTGCAGTTGATCCGAGAAACATATAACTGCGTACTACAAACGTGATGTATGTGAGAGAGCGAGTTTGAATAACGTTGCATAAGGCAACCTGAGGCAGACGAGAGAATATAATGTAAAATTTCAAATTTTGTTAGTTTTTTTTCTCTGGAAAACATACGGGAAATGTAAATGTTTGTGGTGTGTTTTTTCTCAGGTGCAGCAGCGGATAATAATGATATGGTGTTTCAAAAAAAATGAAGGGAAAGGAATAAATCCATGTGTAAAATTACACGGGGAAAGGAAGAAAAGTAATATGGTGTTTATATACGCTAGTACATATGTGAAAGGGAAAAAGAGTGTGAATTGTATAGAGGTGCATCCTTCTCGTATGATTCGTTTTTCTCTCTCTTCCTGGTCCTGTATGTTCCCATAAAGAGAGAGAGATAGATAGATGAATAGATGGAGAAAGACACCTCTCACTTTCCCGCTGCTGCTGCAGCAGCAAAAGCAAAAGCAACACAGGAGGGCGATGAAAAAAAATTCATGAAAAAAATAACATGCCACACCATGCCACTTTGTTTTTTTAGAGTAATTCAATGCAGTTTTTTTCCAATATATTTATTTGAGAAAAAAATGAGGTTATATGAAATATTCAAAGTTGCACTCGCATAAAGTCAAATCAACGCCTTTAGCGGTAAGGATGAAACAAACACACACACGTACATCATCTTCATCTTCTTACTTTCTTGTTACACAATTCAATTGCTTTAGTAGTAAAAGAAGTAGTTGTTGGCGAGGGAATTTTTTTTTTGGATGCACCCACCCAGACACAACACATACATAATGTACATACTTTTACTCTTTTTTTTCTTTAAAAAATATACTTTACCTTTTTCACTTCCTTTTTTGGGCAAAATGTCTGTCCTCCCCCTTCTTTTCTGAAATAATGTGCATGTTTTTTTTTGTTTTCACTTTTTTTATAAAAAAGGGAAAATTTTCTTATTTTGTGGTTGTCATTCTACTATTCCTACTTCACACTCACACACGCAGTGGTACTGCTCCACTTTTGACATAAATAAAGTGTAGTTTGTGTGTTGGGAAGTTCCCCTTTTGAGTTGAAAAAGTGAGCACATGGGAATAATACTACCTACACAACAACAGTAGTAGTCAGTAAAAAGCAATGTGTGGTGTGGTGGTGGTGGTTCTTTTTCACATTTTTTTTCTAGAGAAGAAAATGAAGACAAGAAAATTATACACTGCAAGTGTCAGCCTCTGAACTGTTCGTTTGAAGATGGAAATGAACCACAAAAAAACATGACAGGAAGGAAAGGTAAAAAATAAATAAAAAGGGTGAAAGGAAACATGTGAAAAGTGAAAAAAAATGAAAGAGAGGGCGGCAACTGCCATTTTCACATGTGACGATCTGATTATTTGTGCGACCAAGATGATCGTGTTGGTTGTGGGGAAAATAATGTGTAAAGTGCGCTCTGCAAAGTAATAGTACACTATTGGGCATATACGAACGTGCGGCGTGTGTAAATATGTGGGCACAAGTTTATTAAATGAGGGTGCACTTTGAAGTGATGAAAAAAGCTTGAGTTGACCTCATTTCCAACTATAAAAGGGAAAAGTTCCGAGAAACAAGGGCAACCTTTTCATCCGTCTCACCTTGCACATACATAAAGTAGGCATTTACCTATTTGTATCCTTGATGCAAATAGTAATGAAATTACAACGTAATGAAAAAAGGAAGTCGGAACTGGATCTTTTTATTTAAATTCGATGAAATCCCACGTAAATTACTTTCTGATGATATGCAAATAGGTGGTATTGATGCTACATAAAGCATTCAAATATTTATGCTCCATACTTTCTATCTAGGTATGTGTCTTTCAATCAAATTAAAATACAAGGTAAAATATCGACACGTGCAGAAAATGATGATGACCCATATTTTTTCATTGAATTTAACCTGTTCGGTGAAATATTTAGTAAACATATTGCGTATAAAATGCAGGGGTAAATGCATATATGCCAAAATCACTGTTGTTTGAGAGTGCTGCTATCACTACTACATCATCCTTGCCAATCATCATTATTTCTGAAGGCAAAAGAGACCGGGCTGAGGACAAAGAAAAGAGAAAGCAAACATGGAATTGTTATAAATTTGGAATGGAGGTTAAGGTTTATGCAATGACTATGATATTATGAACAGAAAGGAATACTATGAAATGGAAGAATAGCTCTGTCACGCTCATCACATGTCTGCTAATGAGCTAAAAATCAGTTGTAAGGCCCCAATGTATAGAATAATGAGATCTGTGAATAATGGCATCTGTGTAACACCTTTTGTGTAGGAATCCCTCAACTGTTTAAATGTGATAAAGAAATAAAATCCAAGAGCTTTTGAGAATTAGGTACCTATATTTCTAGTACTTTGGTCATTTATACATTTGAAAACGACACATCACAGACAGAGATACATATAAAATCTATGTACCAAATAGAAACATTAAAATTAGATTAAATAACTGTTCAAATTAATTCCAGGTATTACTCGTTTCCCTCAATGTGCAGTGTCTCTAATTTCTTGGAAGAGTAATAAAAAGCCGGAAATATAAGTTTTTGTCAAGGCATAAATGTACAGCATTTTAATGAACAAAAATTGAATTGAGAGTTATTGATAAAACAGAAATGACGAGACATTTGGTTCTCATTATAATATCACGAAAAATATAGTGTGTCAAGGTAAATGATCACAGACAAACGTCTAATTATTGAAGTATTATGTTTACGTCCTTGACTCTAGTTTTACGTTTTGATTATTGATCTTACAAATTCTGAACTTGTTTTTATGTTTAGTTTAACAAATTATAATATCACAAACCGAAGCGGTCCTTGAAAAGTAATAAATCTGACGTATTAACGCACAAAGCCCATCATCATGGGCTTAGGACTTTCCCTCATAGTCTCACATAATGGATGGTTTTTTAAAATCCAAAATCCAAAATGTACACAAGTTTTGTGAATTTTTGTGATAATACGTCACTTCAATATCCCACTGCCAACTTTACCCAGTAACTACAAAATAAACAAAAGAAAGCGGATAATATTGAAAATATAGCAGAATTGAATCATTAAAATATCATACACTGCTCCCCGCTACATTGCTGTTTAGTATCCATAGTACTTTTAGGGAACATTAGGAAATTGTGGGTACAGATTTATAATGCTAGTAATAATAATGTTGTAAAATTGAAGAAATCATTCAGAAAATGAATATTATGCTAATTAAAATACCAACTAATGTAGCTGCTCTCTGGTATGTTTGATGCTATCACAAAAAGCATACTTACACAACTACTCACTTCTCATCCTACTTTCTTCTTTTTTTGAAGAGCATCAGCAGCAGCAGCTCTCCACTTTCTTTTTAAAGTTTTTTTTCTCTAATTTTTATTCGCAAAAGAAAAGCAATAATATTAAAACTCTTGTTACTACTCTACTCCAGTTGAAGTTTTTGAAAATGGTAGTAGAAAATGAACAGTTGTTGTTGTTCTTGTTTCTTTGTAACTGCTACATATTCTTCCTCCATATCATCATTACTATTACATGCATACATACTTTATTTAAAAGTAAAAAAGTAAAAGTATATATGTGTATACCTATCTCTCTTATTTCCAACGAAGCTGCTGCTGCTACTACTCTAGAAAAAAAAGAAACAAACTCATTTTCTGCATCCGTTTCCTTCTGTTGTTGTTCTTGCTCTATTTTTTTTATTCTAATGACTACTTTGACTTTGGTTAAGTGAATATTATATCTAGAAGCAGAAACGACGACGACGACAACAAAAACTACTACAACGAAATGACACACAGCACTCGTGGTGAACATCTTGCGATTTTGTCTGCAATCTCTGCATGTGCCCCTTTCGACAGAGAGAGAGATTATTTGCATTTTGCAAAATGTACTTCTGTAAGTATGTTACATTAACATACTATATGTATAACTACCTATTAAATTCCTTAAAACCTTTA
This sequence comes from Zhuqinia jingwanae, assembly GCA_027744095.1. NCBI lineage: Eukaryota > Metazoa > Arthropoda > Collembola > Entomobryomorpha > Paronellidae > Zhuqinia > Zhuqinia jingwanae. The sequence goes on from JAHZNC010003052.1 coordinate 7,028, forward strand.
TGCCACTTTATCTGCAGTGAACATTGGAAGTTTTTGTACAGATATTTGTATGTGTGTAGTACTAATATGGTTAGAGTTTCATTTCATTTCAAACTTTGAAGTTTTCATTTAAAAATATTGTTCCTTTTAAGTAGGTGAAGCGTGTATACCTATGTATATAGAGTAAAGTGGAATTAGTGCTTATACATGTGTGTAATATTATAACTTGAGCATCAAAGAAAAGTAAGAAATGTTCACTTATGGTAAGTGGAACAAACAGACACACAAACACACTAACTAATCATCAGTCAAGTTAGTTGTACTAGTTTATTTTCGTAATTTCATTAAACATAAATGACCTTACCATAAAGCAAGTAAACCTTATATACCTACTTTTTTTCTCGGAAATAACAATATAGTTTATAAAACATTTATGCATACAATAATTGTATATACGTCTGTCCTTGAGACACAAAATGAACATCCAAACTGAACTGAAGTTGGACAGTGAAACAATGGAATAATTTGCGCCGTAGAATTTGTATATGTAGGTATATATATATTTTTTTTGAAAGTCAACGGCTAAATTATATTACATTATAGAGGAAAAGCGAACGTAATAATTGATTTTGTATGAAATAATTTAATGTAATTAAAAAGCCAAGCTGATAATGTACATATATAGTGGTTGCTCATATTATAAAGCCGTATCAAAAACATTTTTTTAGTTGGGCTCTCTCCTTCGAATAACAACAACCCACCCCAAAAAACGTGACATTACTACTACTACGCATATTATATTGTTTGTCTTTTTGATGTCATCATCATTATACGTAATCCTGGTATGAAAAAAAAACATTAAAAAATTACAAAACAAATTTTTACTACAACGCACAAAAATACGACGTATTGCCAGTCTCATGTTTTGACTTGACATTCACTACTTCTAAATAATTATGTGTTTACCTACTCGCATACTCGTGTGGTGGTTCAAAGTAGGTACATAATGCATACGTAACGTACATTATATTATGTGTATACCTACGACCTAGTTTACAAAATGGAAAATGAGACCATTTCATAACTTCACGTGTTATTAAACCAAGAATAATGTAGGCTTATTACATGCTCATCAATCTCAATACAATAGTTCTCGTTTACCAACGTACATATATACCTATATACCTACTTTAGTAAAATTACGCCTTACATTTAATTACAATGCATTACATTGTTTTCTACGGAGTATATTTAGTAAAGAGACCCGACGAAAGAAAGAAAGAGAGAGAGAAAAAATGACACGTCATGTAAACAGAAAGTATTTAAGAAACTAGCAAAAGTCTGTAAGGTCCTCTGTTGTTGTTAACACCTTTCTCTCTTTTCTTTTTTCTCTATCCGTTGCTGCTGTCTTACGTGCTACGTACTACGGATTTCCCAAACCTATATGCTCATAATATCATATTAATGCTTATAAATATGCATGATCAAAAGTAATCGATATCGATACCATAAAGTGTGACTTGACTAAACTGGATTTACCATTTTTATCATAATACTACCTAAGCATATACATAAATATACAACTTTTTTTCTCTCCCTATCAACAGCTTTTACATGTGGTTGGGATTGAGCATTATCATGTACCTATATTGAACAAAGTTGTGGTAGTGTCATATAAAGCGGAAAACGTCAGTATATAAAAATATATATAGAGTTTCACTCGAACTTGGTGTATAAATAATGATTACATTGAAATATCTCCCTATTCTATACGCACACCACCACATGCTAATATTTTTTTTCCTGGATGGAATAATTTTTTTTAGCTATCGCGTGTAATAAGTTGCTTATATATTGACATCAAACCTACACACCCCAGCAAAAAATATTATGGTAGTAGTAGTAGTTGTGTGTGGGTATATTAGCATTATGTATGTGACCAAGCAAGTGTAAATAATGTCAAAATAGCTGTATGTGCACATCGACATGTATATGAGTTCAGGGAAATTTGGGATATGAGTTTGGAGAGAGAAAAAAGTGTGTGTTACATAAATAGCAAGAGAGGGAGATTGGGAGAAAGGTTGCCCTTGTTAAAAATCCTGGTGTCGTCGCTCCCTATTTTGTTTATTTTGGTAAGCCCTTTAAAATGAAGCTGATGACAGCCGCTTGAAAGGACTAGTGTACGCATTTAATAATAACCAAATAACCAAAGATGAGCATGCAGTTCGTGTTCTGGATCTCTGCTGCTTTCGTTACACGTCATTATTACCATCAGGGTAAAGTTGTCATCATCAACATCATCATCAGTAGTAGTATTTGCAATCTGGCTCTAGCTGTTGTAGTAGAACAAGCACCGAAAACCTCACCACTGCTCATGTACCGCAACACACACATAGCCGCAGGAATTCTCGTTTTTCTGCTGAACATGCAGTATTGTCCTTCGTGATGCTATATAATATACATTACATTGTACATACAACTCGACTACTATGGCTTGACTGACTACAAAAAATACTGACTGTGAGATGGACTTTCTCTCTCTCTCTCGGACTCGACGGACGCAATTTTTCTTCTTTCTGTGCATCAACTTTTATTTTTTTTGCCTATACATCATATATGTGCATTGTGGTGGAACTGACTTTACCACGACATGATCATCATGATAATAGTGACGTGATGACGTTTTCAAGCGTGGATGTTAGATGTGAGATTTCCTTCCTTCAAGCATATACACACACACAAAGCTTATATAAATATATATATGGGTATATAATGTTGTTGGTAGCACACACTTTAGTTATGTATGTAATGCCATTTTATACCATCAGTGAACCTGATTATTTTGTCTACGTGCACATATCTGATATGTCAGTTGAGAGTATCCGCCAGCCACCACCACCACTACTACAACTACTACGAAGAGAGCTTCATTATCATATCATCATACCATGTTTTATGCATGATGTTAAATCTACACTTTTATCAACCAAGCCAAGTCAGGTCACCAGTAGTAGTAGTAGTAGTAGAAGAAGAAGTAGTAAATGTAATGGTAGTTGGAAATGCAAAACATATGATAAAATATAGTAGTAGTAGTACAGTAGTGGTAACATCGGTGTAGTTTATAGTAGTAAATTGTAGACTATCAAAAAAGACACAACCGCATAACCATACATAATATCTTTACTCTCTCTCTTCTAACAGTAGAGCAGAAATATATATGTAAAAAAATGGCGCGTGCTTGACCAAACCACTGACCGGATGAAAAGCGATGTATATAATAACAAGTAATGTACACGCACACAAACACACAATGACACATCCACCGAAAATGATATATTATAAAATATATAGTCGTAGTAGTAGTAGTAGTCGAGTCCAGTGAGAAATAGCCACGGCTACGACGACTGACGTTGCCAGTATCAAGTGTTCATCTCACTTTTCCGCAAATAAATGTTGTATAGAAATGTCTACTATTATGTGACTTGTGTGTGTGTGTGTGTATGTCATCGTTTTCTACTTCACAAACAAAAGATTCTCGGAAGTATAGAAATGGCTATTCACAAATTTTTCACACCACTCACAAACAGGGTACACACGATAAAAGGAATGAAGGGGAAAGGGAGTGCAAGTATTGTAGAGAGAGAGAGAAGAGAGGAAAATGAAGTGTTTCTTTTTCCTGTGTCACTTGTATTCTCACAGTGGCAGTCACTCTGCTAGTCATACTCTGCACACACACACACACCGACCATGTGTATTTTTTTTAGCGAGAGAGGAGATTAGGAAGCAGGAGCAAACAGTAAAAAAAAGATCAAATGTGTGTAATTCATGCCATTTCTGTGATGTCCTTATATTTGCTAAACTTGTTGTTACATAGGGACATAATTCCAGTGAAAGGATATATAGGTAGGTACATGTACGTTTTCGACCACACGCACACGTTCTCACTCGGATGAAGTGGAAGGAGGACGGTTAGAGTAAAAAATATTGGAATGAAAATTCGACCGTTGAGGAGATCACGTTTCTTGGTTTACTTGAGAGAGTTGAGCAAGACAAAAAGGAAGAGGAAGCCTGCCAAAGAAAAAGAGAGAGATCCGGGGAGAGGTATATACATAATAGGTGTACATACATAAATGTAGCAGGTCACACTATACTCTATTTTTTTCTGCCCAGGTTTTCGTGATGTAATGTAAGATGCGATGCATTCAATCACCAAAAAACAGAACATGGTATACATAACCCTTTTAACTTTAACCTTCTTCTTTAAAAAAAAGAGAGTATATTTTCAAGGGAAGTTGTATAACGTTGTCAGCATTACTAGGCTACTTCATGTCCTTATTATCACTTTGAGGAATTTCACTAGAAACTACAACGGACTTCCTTTTTTAGTAGGCACTGTCAACAATTCAACAGTTTATTCCCTTTTTTCCTAGTACTAAGTTTGGCAGAGTATAAGATGTAGGAGGAGAACACACGACACACAAAAACTAGAAGAAATAAAAGAGAAGAAGCCCTGCGTGTGTGTTACGTAAGATAGAAAGAAAGAAAGAAAGAAAAGAGAAAGAGGGAGAAGGAAGGAAGGAAGAAAGAAACAGAGTTCCTTTTTAAGTGGATATTTTAGCTATAAAAAAAACTAGCGTGAAATGAATAATATTAGCTTGGTATATAACGATTTGTAGGGTACCTGTCCTCTGTTTGCACAAGTGTACGAGTGTATATATACTTAAGTAGGCAGGGAACTATACGGAAAAACGTCAAAAGGAAAAATTATCAAGGAAGGGAAAACACAGACACTTTGAAAATTGCTTTGATGTACACCAGCCACTAATAAAAATGTACAAAGTGGGAAATTGCAAAAAAAAAACTGGCAAGCAGATATGGGAATGGAATGGGAGGGTATATGTACACTTATACATACATATATACTTTTCACAAGAAAAAAAATACTTGGCAAAAAAAATAGTGAAAGAAAGAAAATTGCGTGGGTGGATAGTAAAAGTGGTGGTGGTGATGATGATGATGATTTTGATGAAAACGAAAGTCGCATTGGGAATTAGTGACAATAATAAAGTGGACTAGGTTTATGTGTAGCAAGTCTTTTCGGGTTGCTCCTTTTTACGGGATATCAAGTGCTTTTATTTTTTGGTAAAATGTCGTTGATATATTAGCCCAAAAAATAAAATTAATGCTTTTATATATACACATACATATATCTCTAGTCTATATGTATGTATGTACTTACATAGATACTGTACAAACCTACATTTTTGCGGGATCCAGTATACATTGTCAATGGTTTTCTTTTTGAGTCGAGTGGAAGCAATTCGCGAAGGACTAATCTTGAGCTTTCTTGTTCTGATAAATAATTGCCTTGATGCGATATATTAAATTAGCATTTTGTCAGAGAAAAGTATTGGTAATATTGCGTGTCTGTGAAAATACATAATAATATAAGCAAGTAGTAGTAGTGGTATTAAAACATGGAATGGGACGGCATGAGATAATGAAAAAGGGCACGCAGAAAAATATAGATCACTAGAGTTTGTTATTGTTTCGCTCACTGTGCAACAACAATATATAAAATGAGTCAAGTTAAATACAACATTTGTCTATACGACTGAATATGGGCCACTTGACAAAGTAGTAGTATTTTTTTGCATACTATATAGCAATTTATATACACTTTATTTTATAAAACATAATTTATATATAAGAATCCATTCTGCTGCTGGATAAGTTAATAAAAAGAAGAAAAAAAATAACAACAGAGAATGAATGAATGAGTCGCTCATCTATTTTATTACTTTGTTCACTGGATAAATTCTATGCTGTTCTAAATAACCTAAATAAGTTCTGAAATTGGTTACTCTGCCAACATATACCACAAAATGAAACTTTGTTAACTTTTTTAGCAAAAAAAAACATTAGTCGTATTTGGGCATATACACCATTATTGTTATAATTATTATAAAATAGTAAATTGTGTATACTGCATATAATATGGAATTGGATCATGTATAGGTATGTATATTATATCAAACGACACTTGATCTTGAGTGTGTCCCTGGAGTTCACAAGTTGGAAATGTTTTGCCCGGTAGCAGCATTTCGTCGAACGAAAATGTATTTATGATACGAGTACTATTCCTTGTTTTGTTGTGGGATACCAGTTTGCAGCCAAATAACAAGAGCAAACTAATAGAGTATTATGAGTAAAGTCAAACTTTTGTTTTATTATGTAAGCTTATAATAATTGTTTAGAAATGGAATAAAAGGGAGAATACATTGTAATATACCTACGTTTCTTGTCAAAGTAATTAATACGATTTTAAAATACTTGTCATGTCATTATTACCCCAAGTTCACAACAACATGATCGTGTGTGGCTGTATACATGACTAGATCAGTACGAAAAATCAATATAAGATATGTATGTACATGTTTATACTTTATGCACATTCATTATCATAAAGTGTATTATTAACTCATTTGAACTTAACTTAACATAGGTACATATTTTTTTTAGACCGTTGACATTTGCACAGTCCTCAAAATTTGCCTTTGTAAACAATGCAGACAACAGAAGTTTCCTTTATAGTAGGATGGATCTATTCAAAATGAGCTACTATCACAAACTATGTATACAACAACATGGTCTTGTAATCTGTATGTAAACTTTTCCTTTCAACTGGGAATTCTCAGCAAATTGCATAAAATGTAGACACACACACACTTTACATGAAAATAGTATACATATATAATTGACTAATGATGCCTTTAGGTTCTCATGCACGTACCTATGTTGTATATGTACCTATTTATATTTGGGTACACAAATAGTACAACATGTCAGTATTGTTTGCAAATTATGCAAATCAGTGCACTTGGAGATGAAATGAACAACAACATCTCATCCAATTCAATTCTTAAGTACATAAACAAACCAACAACATCCTTTGTCATCAAGACCGCATTTCGCATCCGTTGTGCATGCAGAAATATAATCTGCAAAATTTACTTTTTTGCACGGACACGGAGCACTCTCGCAAAAAGAACAACAACAACAACAGCTAAAATTAGGTTAAAGTTATAACAAAACAGTTTTCAGAATGATGTGACTATAACACGTGACATGACAATGTTATATATTGTACCCTATAAAAAAGGAAGTCGTCGGCAGAAATTCTTATAAAAATAAGGATACATACATCAAGACATACATTATCACATCACCATATACCAATTAACAGGATGAGATAGTAGTGACGCAACTAAAATTAGATCTTTCCCCCTCTGCGTAGGTGTAGCAAATTGAAAGGTGAATCATAAAATAATTTATGTCAATTTTCAAACAAAATTTCATTCTCAAAGAAAATGTCATCCCTTCTTCTTTCTTCCTCCTTCAAACATCTATAAAATGAGTATTATAAACCTTATCATGTACCTATTTTTATATTTGCAGTTAAACTTCAAATATACTACTACTTTTCACGTTTTCTTTATAAATTTCAACTTGTCCCTTTTCAAACCATCAATCTAAATACATATGTACATATGACGCACCTACCCACATTGAAAATCATTAAATTTTACCGTCTACTAAACTAAAACTACACCAAGTTTTTTTGTTCTTTCCCTTCTTCTTCTTTGCTTTTCCCGGTACTACTACCAAGAAGAAGGCAATTTTACTTTTTATGTTTGCATGTCGAAGAAAGAAAAAAATAAGGATTCCATCTAACTTGCCCATTAGCACACACTCTCCTATTATGCTAATTTAATTACAAATAGAGAACTTCTAGATTGCTTCTACCCTTTCTCCTCCTTTTTACCACCAACAAGTTACTCTCTTCCCCAAACACACACACACACACATACACACTACTAACTTTTCTATTTATTTTTTTGCTTCCGCCACCAAAACCATAATAATTTCGACATCTTCCTCTCTCCCTTTCCTTTCTACCTACATGCATAAAATATGATGATATTTACTATACACCTTATATACATTACTTGGGAGTAGCACAAAAATGTATATATCATCATCATCATCATAATATTATAGCAAAACGTCACTGCTTTTTATTTCCATCCCGATGAAGATGACAAATGACTCATTCTTGTAAAGAAAGTCGTCGGGGTGTACAGCAGGGAGCAAAGAACAAGAAGCTCTCTCTCTCTCTTTCACTCTTCTTGTTTGACTGCTTTTAACTGTATACCAGAAGGGGTCCTTTGCTATATATTCCTAGGTACATAGTTCTTTGTAACACATGTTATTATTATTAGACGTTAAAATTCTATCTGCTGATGCCTAATAAATTAGTGTTATTATGGCACAAACTACTGCGTAAAGTAACAATCATGAAAAAAGTTAATGTATATCATCATCACCATCTTCATACCCAGCCAGTAGTACAGTATATACGTTGACATTGCGTAAATTTCTTGATTAAAGGAATAATTTGTACAATTAGATGCGAGCCATTAGCCACATTCTTTTCTTAATGTTAACAGACGATTTCAATTAGTTGCTAATATATCTCATTATATTCTAGTATAGCAGCAGAAAAAAGAGTAACTTTCCTCTCGCTCTCTATCTCTCTGTAGTTCATCTCTATTTTTGTGCTATGTTTGCAGTAGTGCTCACTCCCCATGCCTATAACAAAGCTCTGTTTGCTGGAGAAATAAAAGCAAAAAAATTGGATGGAAACAGTTTCATTCTGTTTTCTTCTTCTGTACTGGCCTTATATTGCGCACTCTGTAACATGAGTGAAGTGAAAACATAAAAAAGAGAAGTTTAGTGCTACTGATGGGATCACTCATCATCATCATTATATTAAGTACGTGTAAAAATATACTGCAGATGCGAATACCGTATATTCCCTAATTATATCCCAGGGAACTAGGGCTCTAACATATATATCAAATATTTCTTTTCTTTAGAAAAGCTATATGAAAGTTGTAAGTTACACACAAATATATAGACATAATATGAGGAATGATTGGATAGGTTTTATTTGAGAATATACGGTAAAGTAGGGAGTACGTATAGCCCCTATATATTTTGTACATGCTTTCTCAGTAAAAATAATTCATCGAGCAGTGACCCTCTTCTCTCTTTCTCTCTCTGATGTCAGCTAATCATCAAGTCATTCCTATTTAATTGATCATTTCCTTCGTTCCCCTTTCCCCTAAACGTCTTATTTCATTCGTTAGTTTTGTTATATCCACAAGAAAGTATATAATAAAACATACATAAAACAACTGCATTTTATAACTTTAGGAGCTACAACAAAAGCCTATATTATTTAACTTGGGAAACTGTGAACTGCGATATATATTGCATGGTTGAGTACGTACCTATATACATACATAACTTTTGTTTATAGTTTTCGTGATGCTTGATAAAAAAAAGATGCAGAATTTTCTCAACATTTTTTCTCTCCATAAAAGCAACCCCTCAAACACACGCTTTTAACCTTGCTTTCCAAAGCAAGAAAAATGTTTTTTTTTCCCGCTTGGATATGCACAATGCACCACACACTCACACACACACACACAACACAAAAATACAAGCAAACTGCATCTTTTGTTGCGCTTTTTTCGTGTGCTCCAAATCCAGTTTATATTGTAGCACAGAAGCTAAACCCATTATTTTTAAGTGAATGCCATCAGAGATTAAGATTGTTGTGTTGGATCTTATGGCCGCATACTTGTGTGTGATATGTGCTTGATGAGATGGCATGATGTTGCACATTTTGAGCAAATAGGGTTATGTTGAGATAAGTGCATTTCTTTCTTCTTTATGTGCAGTTAGTTAATACTTTCATGTTGCAAAGCTGGTGCACTTTAACAAGGTACTTTTGAGAGTCCCTCTCTCTCTCTCTCACATACACAGCTATATACTTAAAAAATATGTATGCATATATGCTTTGATGGCCTTCTTCTTACAAGCGGAAAATGGGACCAGATATTACGTAATATTTTTAAATGAGGTTAATGCCACTAGAGCTAGGAGCACCCAAAAACTTGCTTCAAGTCTTTTAAAAAGAACGATCACAGGTACGTACATGCATATTTCAATATAAGGAAATTATAATATAAAATATGTATGCAAATAAAAATTCTGTCACTGTCATCTAAAAACCAAGAAAAAAATTAGCAAAAAAGACAGTTTACACCACAACGCCATCTAATTTACACGGTCATCTATTAACCAAAAAAAACTTTGATAAAGTCAAAAGTAGGATAGTTTCTAAAAATGCATTACATTTCATTTTCCTCCTTTTTATGCGAACTTTCACTCTGCGAATTATTTTCTTAAAAAGGGCAGAACAAACTTTTTCAAAAAAAACCTCTTTGTCACCAAAAATTACACTGACAGTTGCAAAAGTGTGTTTTAAGCTTGAGAGCAACTTTTTTGCCAAATTCCTTTTTATTTGAGTGCATAATTCTTGAGGTATGTATGTATGTAAGTATAATAATATCTTATGCATGTATTATTACGGTTATTTTTTGGTTGAGGCTATGATGCTTCATGCATGTATACTACATTTCCTTATTGGCCTTTTTATGCCGAATAATCATTATTACACGCCAAAAATACACTCGAGTCGAGGAGTCGGAAGGATGCTATAATGCTCTTATGTTTCCTCTCTCTCTCTATCCTCAAAAAAAGTATCTCATTATTTTTTATATGTGCATCCTACTCAATGTTTTTTGTGGGTCAGAGAAAAGTAAAAGTGAATTTTCTTTTGCAAATTCACTTTGTGTTGTTCTGCTGAAAGTGGCATTGTGGAATGAAAACTACATACATTTTTTTATCACTAATCGCTTTACTTTTTTTAACCAAAAAATATATGAATCTTTCCTTCCTGCCTATTATGCTGTTATCGATTATGATCCGTAAGATATGATGATGGCAGTGACAACAAAGATGGCAATGCATAAACTTTTTTTATAATGAATACTACTTTTTACCACTTTAGTTGCGTAAGTCAGAAAAGGATAAAACAAGAGTCAACGTATCTAGTTTTGTTTGATAAGGATGTTGCATGCATAATCTTCATGCGGAAACAAATGCTATGACAACAGAATCGATCATTTTCACTTTGTGTCGACTGATAGCATTCCTAAATTTATTGAGAATCGGCAAATGTAAGTTATTTCTACTTTCGTCGTGAAACTACTTCAAAAGGTAAAAATCATTTAAAAATAAAAGAATGCGCGTTATCAGTTTCTTTATGGCAAATTTAAAAGTAGTTGTACACAGCTGTAAACGCTGCGCTATATACCAAATAATGTGCAATCAAAGTCATATGTATATTTTGTAAGTATTAACTTCATACAAAAAAATCCTACAAAAAAAATTGGGAAAAAATTCAGTTTATTATATTTTTATGGATAAGGACCTAAGAGCACAGCTGTTATTCTTTTTATTATTTTTCGTCCACAAACTTATTATTATTCCTTTTTATCCTTGCACCTGTACATTTTCTTTTCCCCTTTTTTCATGTGGGTTGTTTTGTCTCCCCATTTGTTTCATAATACATCATGTCACACACTGTGTATATAACCATGTACTACTACACTTTATTGTAATTTGTAATCGACAACATTTTTTTTACAATACAACAACAACAACAATAACAACAGCAGCAGCAGCAAAACAATCTACCTACACATTATATAGCAATACAAAAAAAAACATCTATTATTTTCACCATTTTTTTCTACGCTTCATTTTTTCTTCTTATTCTTTTGAAAAGGATATATTATGTAGGTACATATGTACATATTTCTTAGTTGCTTCCCCCTCGTCTTTTTTATCCTTTCCTCTTTTCTTCTTCTTCTTTTCATTCACACCCTTCCCATTTCTCCAAGTCAGTTGGTAAATAATGAGGGAGAATAAACTTGTTGGTG
>JAHZNC010003053.1:0-11305 GCA_027744095.1 Zhuqinia jingwanae
TTTGCTAATCAGTAACGGAGCGAAAACGGGGACATGCTGTTTTTCAAAATTGATGATGCTCGTGTTAGGTATAATTTTCGTGTTTGCTGTCGCGATCGGATTCATGGTTTTCAAAATTAAATCGGAAAACTAATTTGTATCTTTCAAATGTTTAACAGATTAAAAAAATATTATGTTGTTACTTACATTTACCATGACATTTTTTGTAAATAGTCTAAATTGATTTTTTTTAAATCCCTTAATTTTCATATACAAACTTGCGTAGGTAGGAGGGATGATTAGCATACGTAATTTAATTTTCACGGGGTAAGTTGATTATCACAAAACATTTAAATATAATTTTCTCAATGCCCAACATAAAAATATGATATTGGCAAAGAATTAACTGCTCCATAAGTATAATGTATTTTTTTTTAAATACAACGGCGTCTTGTAGACGCATTTTCGCACTAGTTATTCTCACGCGGCATATATGTTCCTATTATTAATTATTTAATATAATAATTTGTTTTATTTGATTTAAATACACGTTTAGAACTCATCAGAGCTACAGCGTTGCCAAACTTTGTAAAATATTATTATTGGACGTCTCGTAATTTCTAAGTTTTGTATAAAGAATTGAAAAGTTACAAAACCAGCTTTTTTTGAGTGGTCTATCATTTTATTTTTAAATTTACATGAAAAAATTCATCCATAGCACCAACCTGAGAAACCGAACATTCGCTTTTAACCTTTTGACATTTATTGGGAAAGGTGAAACTATTACATGCGCCCAATGTAAACAATTGTTAACCGTGCTGAAGAAATAGGGCCTAAATAATAAATATTATATGCAAAACTACTTACTAACTTTTGTGACTAGTTACACACAAATTTAAATTTAAACCAGCACAGCAAAATAAAGCTGGCAGCTGCAGTATAAAATAAGAATAATTTATTAAGTATATGTAATTAGGTATCTGACACACGCATATAAGCATATAATATTTGACAATCACGTGTGCATAAACATGAAATTTACTTTGAAGCTCATTATCATTATTATTATTATTACCATAAATACTTGTCTCGGAAAAATATGTAGAGAACATATACCTTGTAGAGAGAGCATATTTACCTTGTCCTCACTCTTAATTTTAGTGCCCATTTTACAAAGAGAAATAATTTTTTAGGGCGTAAACTTGAAATCAAAAGTTGTACAGCTTTCCATGCATGACGACATACTAGGATAACTGGACGAATACTTAACTCTAGAGCAAAGCACAATGCCACAAAACAAGGCATAAATTTATGAAGATAAATAATCCGCAGAAAAATGTTATGATCCACCAGGGAACCGAGACTATATTTGCACAACGCAGTACTCCTACCACTAGCCCAACTTGGAGCTAACATTTGAAGCGGACGAGTGTAATGCTGCTTATCATCATGTGCTCCAGATTTCCACCAGTGCAGGATGATATCCGTTGGCCATGAGTGACCCAATTATTATTATTTTTAATTAAAAAGACTGCTCCAGTGAGTGTGTCATTTATGTGACTATTTGCATGCACCAGGGACAACATGATCATGAGTAGAATAGAAGATGAACAAATTTTAATGTTTTATCTGCCTTTTACATCCTGTGTCCGGATGGATAAGAAATACAACCAGGAAAAGGAATGCTTTTTTTTACTCATTTGATAATTGTATTATTACGCCCATTGCACTTTCAGCGTAGGAGATGCAAATTAAATACACGTCAATCAACGGCACATGCGTTTGTTTGGAATAATATATCTGATTACGTCAGCCATGCGGTGATAATGAAATAATGAAAATGTTTTATTGAGCAATTATGCTTACAAAATCCAATGGCAAGGTTATTCGTCACATGAGAGACAAGAACAATAGGTTTAGGTAAAAAGCGTTGAGCGTAGCTACGCTACGAAATCCTCGTCATTGGAAGTTTCCTTCGTAATAGGAGGAGAGCATCTGAACCAAAACTGGGAAATCCAATAAAATAAAATTTCAAGTCACCATGAAAGTTCTCGCGGTTATTCTTGCACTCGTGGGGACTGCTGTTGGGGCTCCAAACGACGAAGGTAATAAAAGTTTATATTTATCATAAATAAAAGTAAAGCTGTAAGAGCTGTAAATACGTATGCTGTGAGTTGATGTGGGTGGTTGCTGAAAGAAAAAAATTCTTTCCTGTGTTCCTCAATAAGAGCTTTCTAATGATATGTCATTGACAAAAAAATATGTGTTCAGGCACCGGCAGACAAGCACCTGCCAGTTGGGTTCAAAGTTACATCAATTTCATTCGTTACTTGCCAACAGCTTTTTAATGTGATTGCACTTGCTATGCCATTGACATACTATAAATCCAAGAAAAATATTTTAATGATTTCTTATGATGTTTTTGACACAGGAGTAGGAGACAGTAGTGGCTTGGAAATGGCCCCGGGTGCTGGAGCTGCTGGCTTGGGAATGGTCGTTGGTGCTGGAGTTGCTGGTTTGGGAATGGCCCCTGGTATTGGAACTGCTGGTTTGGGAATGGGCCCTGGTATTGGAACTGCTGGTTTGGGAATGGCCCCTGGTATTGGAACTGCTGGTTTGGGAATGGCCCCTGGTATTGGAGCCGTTGGTTTGGTAGCGGCTGTTGGTGCTGGAGTTACTGCTGCTGGTGCTGGTGTGTAAATGGCCCAAGATATGGGACAGGTGTGGGATGTGGTACACGTTGTGGATATGACGGAGGAGCGTCGGCGCGGGAGGCTTGGGACATGATGGATTGTATTAAATGTGTCTATCTGAATTTGTGGTCTCTTCATTTGCAATGTTACGAGAAACATTACTTTTTGCAAAATAACACCTTTTACAGCAATATTTTATTCATTTGTTCCATTTTCAGTAAAAATACATGTCTCCCCATTTCTTTCATACACTTGCATGGTATATGCACGAACCAGATTATGTAATGGATTGAAATAACATTTTGATGCTCTGTCATGACGAGGGGTTAAAATGACCAATGTAATGAGGTAAAGACCATGAAGGTAATTGTTTACCAAGTTTCAGCTCAATTGCGTGAACCCCAGGGGCTCGTCTCCCGGGGATAAAGTAACTTTTTTAGGTTATGTTTAGGTATCGTGGGATATATCATTCAAAATGTATCAATGACATACACAAAATTATACGACCGTTAGTCCTTGGACAATGTTATTTCCATTTTCCCCCTAATTAATGCATTTCATTTTTTAACTTTTAATTGTAATTTAGAAAATAAATCTTCAAATGTCGTGTTTGTTTACATGCATTTAGCTTTTTTAAATGCATGGAAGTTGCGTTCATACATTTAAACCATATACCAACAAGTGAATGATTCATGGAAGTGTTCATAATACACAAATACTCCAACCAATCATAATTTACTTTCTTTGTTACTCGTATTTTTATCCAAAATACTTAGATTTTGGTTCCAAGTGTTGCTGCATGATCCCAAGCAAAGCTGGGTGTATTTATGTACATGATTCGGAGCAATTTTGCCTTACTTTTTGTGTGGATTGATAATCAAATCATGATCTCTTAACTTACTCAACTTTTCCAATTTGGTCAACAGCAACATCAGAACAATTTATCTGGCATGCTTGCTATGCTACGTACATCAGTCCACTGCATGACATGAATTGCAAAACATATGGGGGCATTTACAAACAATGTTGTCGGTTACAACAAAAATAGCTACTATTTATAAAGTTTACTTTCTTTGAGTGATTTGTTTTTCAAAAGTAAATGTGGCCAACAACATTAAAATTTATAATGTGAAGGACCCCTTAATGAACAGGTAAGTGTTCTCACAGCACAAACATAACAAATCTTCCCAAACTTGTCGACATGTTATGCGTAATGTGTATTACTCAAACGAGATAATACACAAAACCATGTAACATTTAAATGTAATTAAACACACGAAAACAAATTATTATATGGAGAACTTGCTTTTAGCATGCTTTGCCATGAAGCAAGCTCAATAAGATACAAAAATGCATGCATTTTTTTGATGCTCCCTTTCTACTTTGTTCTCTTTTTTTCTCCAGTGCAGCATAATGCCCATGCAAGCATACCGGCAATGAGTGGCAAATAATAACATTCAAAGTGGTCGAAACATAAACAAATACATATTTTGGTTTGAGGTCTACTCAGTACAAGCAGTTAGTTGTTTAGTTTTAAATTTTAATTATTTGTAGATAATTATTTAGCTACAGAAATCATCATAATAACTAAACCATAATTGTTTTGAGGTCAAAACAACAGCTCATAAATTCTAAAGTTCAAGCTTCAATAAATGGTAAGTTAAAATTGGATACTTTACAAAGGTAATTATTATTATTAATTATTAGTGCACAATGGCACAATTCATGGTTGTTAATGTTTTGCTTTCTGAAATGGCAGTAATTTTGTTTGTAATGCACGATAGTTTTGTTATACAATTTTTCATTTACAACAAAATAATGGCTTTACAATAATCACAGTTTAAAATTATTTATTTTTTCTACAATACAGTTGCCGTACTACAGACTACAGACCAGCAGGCTATTGGCTATGGACAAAATGAAGATTAGTCCAAGGATCTATGTGTGCTGCTTTCACATCCACTAGCATAAATGATTTGGATTTGCGGATGCAATTAAGAAGGGGATGACAGCGGTATTTTAAAGTTAAAATAAAAATCCATTTTTGAACGAAAATTTACTTTGGTGATACATAAATTTTGACAATACTTTAGTTTGTGCAGTCAACTGTATTCCAATTTCCAACCTGGATTGGGGTTTTAAGGATAACGAAAAAATGATGGGAAGTGATTAAAAGGCACCTGGACACTTTTTCAAGTGAATGTTTGATGATCTGAAATTCTGCTGCATTCCATCAACCAAGTTGCCAAGTTTCCCATATCCAAATTGTAAGGTAAGGAAACAAAAAATTATGATTGATTTAATCAACTGTAAAACAGTGGTGCAAGTTGGTGTATAACTTAAATTGATGAAATTTAAATTAAAAATGCATTCTTATTTTGTTTATTGCAGATGAACTTTAAAAAATTTCAAAATAGTTCTTGAGCTTCAATCGTGTTTTTGTGAACTAAATGTAAATTTTATATAATAGAGAGATTTTCTACATCTCTGCAGTCAACAGCAATTACAATTCCAAGTTATACTTGGCAAATTACATTTTTTAATGATTTTTTTTAAATATTAAAAAAATGATTGTAGTTGATTTTATTGAAGTTGGGGTAGATATTTTCCACAAATTTGTACTCAACATTTCTCTGTTCATTTTTTAAATTGTTTTCACAATTAATTAAAATCAATAAATATGATCACATGCTACATCAAATTCTTCTATGTACTACCCTGTTATATAGTAATTACTGACTCTGTGAAATTCGGGCGAAAACTAAGTGAGTTTTTGGTTTGATAGTTAAAACAGGATACCTATTTGTCAACTGACCAAAAATGTTGAGTGGAGCCACCACGGGGAATTTAACAGATGTTTCGGATTTAATGGAAAAACACCACGTTTGCGCAGTTGGGAAACTACAGTGATTAAATAATTTTATAAGAAATAATTATAATAATAACGAAGTTTCAAATTTTAATATTTTTTTTTGTTTTAATGGTACTCATTTGCTTCTACAGAATACAGATCATCAATATCATCATCAGCATGGAACTTCATCATCATAATTTGGAACACCGTCGGAACTTCGTGTTTGAATCCTCGTGTATTTAGTAATAATTAGTAAATATATTCGTTGGTAATTTCATTGAAATGATTATTCATACAAAAAGGTAATGTCCGATACAAAAATGAACTAATTTGTAGTACGTGAGCAAAAAAGGCACACACGGGCCGAAAGATATAATTGCCTTGAACCCCAGAAAGGTGTATTTTTATGATTATCGGGGATAGTTCAGCCAACATTAAAGTTACAATCCTCAACATTTAAAAAAATGTTCTCATCTCTTCATAAATGACACTTTTACAAAAATAGTTCTAGGGAAAAAGATAAGAGTAAGGTTAAAACAAACAAAAAAACTAAGTGTAATGGTCAGTGTAAAAAGAAGTAAAAAGATAATTGTTTTATTGGATAGTGCTTAATTAAGCAATAATAATGTGTCCAATACATTGTTAATACTAGCAGGTAGTAAAATGTTTTGAATTATTTACAATCACAAAAAATACTCAAATGTGTTTATAAAGTTTTCTTCAACCGTTTAAAGTAATGCAATGTTATTGTAATTTTTTTTAAAGTCAATTGAGATGCCGAAAACCCTGTTATTGCCACCAAGGGGCTCTCTTAAAAGATACACAAAACAAAATTACGGAAAATGGTTTTAAAAAAATTGCCGACGCACAACTTGCAAATGTACTGATTAGTTGTGTACGAATATGAAAAATGTTAAACATTCAAAAATCCAATTAATAGGGTTACATGGTTTAGAATATTAACAGTTATAAGTAGTTTAGGTATTTTGAACTGGAGACTAAATGTAGTTCACGTCAATCAATTCAGTAAGTTCTTAAACTGTAAAATTGTTAGATGTTTTATGACAAGTTACATTTGTACGGATAATGTGTGTCAATTTCAATTAAATATTATGAGTTATTGAAAAAAACATTAAGTAATGAGGAATATTACCTTAGGCAACGATTCTTCATGTGAGAAAATGTATATACGGTTTAGTTTCCCAATGAGAATTAACTTATTTTCTGTGTGAAGCAATAAATAGAAAATTTGATTGGAAAATGAACAAGTTTAGCGATGGTTAATTAAATTAAGGTTCATGCAAAATGTGAAAGCATGAGTGTCTCACTTCATCTATTATACATATAGCGTGAGTGAAATAAAATTAAGTTGGTTTGTTTAAAAATACACAGACAAATGTTGGATTAAAAAGTTGCATACAAGTTGCAAATGTACTGCTAATTTGGTAACATAAACTTCATGAAAAATTAAGGGACATTTTAGAAAGTACGCCAGATAAATACGCTGGAGATACGCTAAAGGAGAATTGAATTTTAATGTTAAAAAAGTATGATCTCTAATACTGTCTGCTAAAGAACATGTAGGGTGTCCGGAAATTCCCTTTGCCTTGTCTTGGGCGAAGGCATTTGGATTGGGGCATTGAGTATGCACGCTCATGAGTTGAGGCTTTGTTTGGTTGTGAACTACTAACCATTGCGCATTGTAAGGTTTCAACTTTAAATTTCACACTAATGACCTTTGAAGTTACTATCATGCAAATTTCTGTGCGTTTTAAGGACCACTTTGTTGCCTTTGGTGGTGTTCTTTAGCATAATGTTGTCAAGTTAACAGATCTTGATGTTATGTAGAAAAAAATGTTTTATGGGTTGAAAAACTTGGGGTAGTTTCACAATGTGTTGCTGGAGTTTCCAATAGTCCAGTTTCAACATATAAATTGTATCAGTCTGTGGAAGTGGCTTTTAATGTTCATTGTCACGTTACGTAATTTTGATGTGTTATGTGGAAATTTATTTTTATGGCTATAACTTAAATAAGTTAAGAACATAAAATAATTATTATGAAATGTCCACTAAAGTCAAAAATAGAATTATTGATGTCCTTTTGGTAGAGATTTTCTTATAAATGACGTCAATCTGTATTGGGAATCATTTGTCGGAACTGGTTATTGCTGTTGAAGAAATCTAGTCTAGACTAAAAACTAGATGGAACTAATACATACAAATAATTATTAGGGAAAAAAATATCTGGATATAATTGTATTCATTGGTCTCAGTAAATTTCATGTTTATAGTTTGTAGCTAAAATCATATGATTTGCAGTCATCTATTTTTTTAAACATACTTGTTTTCATAATCATGTACATGTTCAAAAGCGTGACTTGAAAACAATTATTACATGTTGTTAGCGAATTGTGCCAATAAAAACGTTAATATTAATGCAAAAGATTATGATACAAGTGTATGATTTATCAAATTGCCTAATTTGACGTATTAAGAATAATAATGTGTTGCATGTAAAACAAAATCTTGACCCATCACCCATGCGAGATATTTTTGCATTTTTTTACTAAGGTACACTAGCGGCTAAATTTTGAGTTTATTGAATTGGAGTAAGTGGGAATGTGTTTGAAGTTGATATTGGTTGCAGAGATGACAACGACAAAAGAAAAAAATCATGACAAAGGCCACTGTTCAGGTTTAGCCGAGGGCGAGGATGAGATTCTTCTCCATGGGGTATGCAAAATTTCTAGAAAAGTAATAAATTTTTTTAAACTTGATTTTATTGGCAGTGGTTAATCTTTTTGATTCTTTCCAGTTTATCACAATTTAAAAAACATGTATAGGTATCAGAATCAGGAATATTATATCAATCATTAACAATTACAAATTTTAGCATTTAATTGAGGATAGATTACAAGGATTAATAATTTAATTATAGATAAATTATAAAGAAATAAATATTTTGTGGTGATTGATTTGAGTTGTTGATCCCGTGAGATTTTCTTTTAGAATTGTTTTCCATTTTGCTGGCATGTTAAATTTGTATCCTCCAATATTTTGTGCAAAAACATGCCCACGTGTGTCATCCCCCCTCCTCTATACCCTCACTCAACAAAATCTTGATATCCACCATAGCCTTCTTATTATAATGCCAATTGGAAAAGTTTTTCATCAACTCATTCATACTACCAAATAGAGATGTTTTACGACGCCATGAAAGAAAGACATTGATATTTTCCGTGTCAAGTTCAATTTCATGCTCTTTCAACATCTCTTCCAGAGTTTGATGCTCTTCATCATGGAGATGATATTTGTCGCTTTCTAAAATCATTTTGTGGAGGGGTTTTCGCAATATCCATATCTGTTTCATTGAGGGATGAAAATAAGACATTGATATTTTCCGTGTCAAGTTCAATTTCATGCTCTTTCAACATCTCTTCCAGAGTTTGATGCTCTTCATCATGGAGATGATATTTGTCGCTTTCTAAAATCATTTTGTGAAGGGGTTTTCGCAATATCCATATCTGTTTCATTGAGGGATGAAAATTTAACCGTGTTTGCAGTCGGATCATAATTTCATTGAAAATTGTGCTTGGAGCTTAAAAAAACAAAAAAAAACATTTTTTAGTTGGTAACGTCGGTTTGGAGAAATAACATTTCAAATCAACTTTATAATCCTTTCCAGCAACCACAACACCAACCAACCTATAGCAAATTTGGATATTGTAATTTGGCAGCCAGCCGTTAAAACTTTTCTTACTGTTGTCGCACAATTTGTCAGGAACAGTGAGTAGTAGTCGTCCCTTTTCACCTCATCCCAAGCTTCCTTGACTGCTGTGACATTCAAAAATTCAATAGGGATCCAGAGCATGTCATCCGGCACCCTCCCTTCAGCTTGGATGTCATCTTGCAGACTTGGCATTAATTTATTTGGTTTTTTGAAGAGGGACTCAACTGACACAGGTATCTCATCAGGCCAAAAGGAAATGCATGTGTTTTCAATGTCGGGAAGAAGGAAGGACAAATGTCCAACACATTTGGAAGAAGGTTTCCACAGAAAAATGTAGGCTCCATCACGCTTGTATGTGTTGCACGTTTCCAATCTCTTGCTACTTTCCTAAATCAAAGAAAAAATAATAGTTTAACTTTCAAATCAAGTTTCAGAAGAATTTCGGTAGGTTCCTGTTCACCCACACAATAAAGTAGCAGCAAAAACGGCAAAAACAAAATGCTCTTGTGCATTTTATTTCTATAAAAATAATACTAAAAGGAATTTGCTTGCCAATTTACAAAGTTTTTGTTCAAAGGCTTCATTTTACAGAGTTTTTACAATCTACTCAACTATTATTTCTTATACATATTATGTAAAAACTGTGTAAACACCAACAGCACATGGGACCATCTTTGCCACAGAGGCTATCACAAATAATTTGGGGAACTTGAGATTAGCATTGCTGAAATCGCTGAATAACTTGTATCATCTCTGATCAAAAGCAAGTTGTGATGAGGCATTTTTTATAAATATTTTGCTCAACAAGTAAGTGGCATGTGAAATAAGTTGTTGAAATGAGATGTCTGTATGTAGGTTTGCATGATGATGTGCTTTCCAAAAATACACTCTAGATTTTTTTTGTTGGTGAGTCTGCAAAGAGGATGGTACTAGAATTGGAATCCAATGGACTTGGCTACAAACAAAGGAGAAGGGCTGATGACGGCATCAGTGCAGCATGTATAAGCGGTTGCATGAAAATAAATTGATAAATACATTTCAAACCGTCAATTTAATTTTTATTCTTCTTTGTTTTGTTTTACAGCAGTTCCCATGTTTCGCAAGTGGTAAATTCAATTTAATAAATTATATTTTGCACAATTAAATAAACATTGTCGAATTTACTAGAGTACTCATCATTAATTTATTTGCTAAAAAGATGATGATTGATTGATGTTCATCCACATGTTTTTAAACCGTTTTAATTTCGGCAATTGCAATCCATGTAAATTTATATACAAGTTAGTTGCCTTTTTCGTCTTTTATGAACATTTGCAGAAATAATAATATGTGTGCTCATAAATAATAATAAAATAATCATGCCATCATACACAAACACAATCTATGCTCATAGTGATTAAAAATTATTAAAAAAATCATTTACAGTTTGGCATTTCATTATTCCTATAATGTTCAATGCACAAGACCCATCAACATTAAAATTGGTCATATTGCATTATTTCATCGTGGTGCATTGGTGTTTTCCAAGCAACCATTTTTTACCAGTGGCATAGCATGATGATTTTTGTATAAAAGGAAAAGAGAAAGCAAAAATGCATTTACTTATGCTGCCCAAACTAAGGAAGTTAGGTTGATTTCGTTACGACACCATAAATAGAACACATTTATTTGAAGTAAAAAGTATTTAAAAAATAGATTTAACATATAAAGGCATTGGAAGCAATAAAATTATAAGTCGATTTTAAGAAAATGTTTTTTTCCAGATTTGGTTAATTCGATTTTTTTACTGCCCGGCGTTCGCCACAGGTTTCAATAAATAATTAATTTATGTAGAAAATATCCTGCCTACCTTACACTCGTCATGTACTTCAACTTTGATCAATACCAGGAATCAGTATTCAAAAAATAATTCTGTAAAATTCATGAATTTGATTTAAAATTCGCCCCCATACTTTAATTACCATCCTGATTTTTTCCAGGTGATTTAAATTTTTAAATACAAATGGGTTTAAAAAAATACACAGGTGTTGTTCTAAACTTGGTCAGCTC
>JAHZNC010003054.1:0-20544 GCA_027744095.1 Zhuqinia jingwanae
CACTTTCCATTCCAGCAACCAACCTAAAAGTGTAATAACCATATTCTCTGTTCTTGTTTTGTGTGCACGCGTGTAAGCAAACAGACAACCATTTTTTCATCTTTGCAAACAAATTCAGCGTCAACAGCGGAAAAAAATAGAGAATGTACATATAAATGTACATTTATGTTAAAAACACACAACAGCCAACTTATTTTTTTCTTGTTTGGTTGAAGGGAAAAGTGAATAGAGGGAAAAGGATAGCGTATGTGTATATGGGCATGTCATCATTACAATGATTATTATTATCACTGCCGTGTGCTTTCCTGACGGCCTTGGCTTCTATACATTTATATTGCTTCTTTTGTTTCTCCCTTTTGCCCATGTGAAATGGGAAAGGAAGAAAAGTGTCAGAGAAATTGGGACCACTACTGGCACTACTGGGTGGTTGGTGGTGGTGGTGATAGTGCCAGAGCTGATGGTTGTGGTAATGTAGTTTTGCTGACAGTGGTAAACCATCCACAGAGAGAGAGAGTATTTTTTATACTAAAAGTCTTTCAACACAGCCACCTTTTTTGTACATTGACTTGAGAAGGCCTTGAGCATTATGACAATGAAGGAAGAGAGCACCACCAGCACCACCTCGACAACACTCTCCCATTTTTTTATGCTAAAGTGTTATGTACGTATATACTTTATTATTCCAGGTGGGCGCGAGTTCTTTTCTCACTTTTTCTCAAATATATTTCTTTTTTCTTTTGGATTCCCTTTTCTCGTGCATCGCATATTTGAGAGGGATAAAAAAGAAGAAAATGGTATACAATTTGCAATAAATTGTGGAATATTCTTTCCTCGAGAAAAAAGCAACAACGACACCAGGAACAAAAATTCTTTGTCTAGCATCAGCATCGTATCATCATGGACAGCAACAACAAAAATTGTGGAATATTCTTTCCTCGAGAAAAAAGCAACAACGACACCAGGAACAAAAATTCTTTGTCTAGCATCAGCATCGTATCATCATGGAAAGCAACAACAACAACAACTACTACTACAAAAATATCATTGTGTCTCTGTCTTTTTTTTCTATATTGCATTAGGAATGATCACAATTTTCTGTACAAAAGTTCATTCCCAGTTTTTTTGGGTTGGTTACATCATGCCAGGCTGGAATGGAAGGTTCTGCTGGAGAAAGCTCACATACAATTGTCTTGTTTCCAAGCCCCTTGAGCAATATCATTGTTTCCTTGACTCACCTCTCTTACTCCTCGTCTTCCTCTTCTTTCTCTCTCTCGTCGTGATTATGCAAAAGTATCACATTTTCTCGTCTTTCTTCAAGCAAGGAAAAATGGAAACGGGGGAAAATGTTATAATATACAAATATACTTTTTTTCTTTTATATATTTGTCAAGTGAGCTTTTCTAAAAAAAAAGTTTAAAGAAAAAAAGTGAATGAGGAAGAGCAGATGAAGACAAAAAAGTTTTGTGTGTAGCATGGCAGAAAAGTCTTGTGCATCTTTCGTCTTTTGTACACTTTTTTCTCGTGTGTGTGTGGGAGAGAGAGAGAGGGGGAGGTAGGTAGAAAAGAGGAGGAAGCCCAAGGTGATGAATCGATGAATATCTCATGAAAGCCAAAAAACACCGACTTCAATCACGTCTTGTTCACTGGTGCTCTGGGGACACTTTCTCCTCACTTGCTCTCTCCTTCAACTCACTCCATCCAAGCCGTCCAAAAAAACCCGAAAAAAATGTGAGGGAGACAGAAAGAAGCTCAATGATAGCACTACTGAGCGACGAGAGAGTATCATCATCATCATGATCACCTTCAATGTTCCCAATCATATAAATAAAAATGAAATCTGTATAATATACAATAATAACAGAGTAGTACTACACATACCAACAAAAAATAAAATTGGAGAGCGTCATGGGAGAATGGAAGGAGAAAGGAATCCACATTTTTATTCTCTCATTCAAGTCATACCAATCGTCTGCACTAAAAACACTGTTACAAAAATGGAACGATTTATTTTCCCTTTCATTTCTGATGTTTCTTTAAGAAAAGGCTGGTTGTATGAATGCGTTCTTTGATCATGATGATGATGATGGTGGTGGTAGTGTGTTTGGTGATGACACGCAAAAAGTGGGGAGAGGGAGAGACTATAAAAGCAGACACGCATCTTCTTGTAAGAAAAAAGAAGAAGACAAGTTGTGGTGGATATTTGCCACAATAGAAAAAAACGAATTCATACCATCTTGTTGTCGTCGTCGTCGTCGAGTGGAAATGGAAATTGGGGGGAATAAAAGAAAAAAGGCGGAATTAAAAGAAAGATGGGGAAAGCGGAGACATTCTCTCGCTGCTTCTCTCTCCTCACACAAGTGACTCAATTTGATGTGGATGTGGTTTTCCACCACAAAAGAGAATGAGGAAAAAAGAAGATTTTTTTGCCACCTACCGTCATCATCACGATCAACAACACAGGGACACTGACGATTCTTCTTTCCTTTTCCCTATTTTTTATAGCACACAATACCTACGTGCTATGTATATGTTTGCAATAGACTAAAAGGACAAACTACAACCATTACAAATTATATGGAAATGCAAAGACGTGCATCTTTTTATATACGAATCTAAGTTTTTGTGTGATTTTTTTTGAATCACTCACGTTTTTTTTTGTTCTGTTAAAAGGGTATTTTTTGTGAACAAAATGTAGCAGCAGTCTGTTACGCGGCAGTTCAGTGTTTCTTTTCATATATTTTTTATACATTATATCGACCGTTGCCCTAAAAAATGAAATAGGTATATAGTCGGTCTGGATATATGAATTTTAGCATGGTGTTATTATGTGTGTGTGTTTGCAGCATTTCCTTTTTTGTAGGGGTACCTTCCCTCCAAGTCCCCTTTCTAATTTCCGTTAGTGGAGTAGGTAGAGCGAATGGCCTGATGACGTGATCTTGATGAGAAAATGGCGTTTTCAAAATGAAAACAGAGTCGCCATGTAGCAATATATTACTGGGTAGGTACACAAAAAAATAAGCGGTGTGTGTGTATGGTATGGTGGACATGGGTTTTCTCAAAAAATTTTAATATGGCTTGTAATAATAATGTCACNAAAAAAATAAGCGGTGTGTGTGTATGGTATGGTGGACATGGGTTTTCTCAAAAAATTTTAATATGGCTTGTAATAATAATGTCACGAGTACTTGTCCTTCTCTAAACATGCCGCTTTGAAGAGAGAGAGAGAGAGAGGAAAGTAAAGGGATAAGTAAGCTTAAGTCGTTTCCTTACAGCTTTGCATATCATATACGTTTATCAGCGCAAAGTAGAAAAAAATATATTATGAATATGTGTACAAGTTTAGCCCAGATATAGCCAGATATTATGTTGTAGTTTTTTTTTTGGGGCTAGTCCCATACAAATAAATAAATCACGACGGGTGAGGAGAACAAGACGAAGGGAAAGCGGAGAAATAAATATATGGCATAGCCTGTTGGTTTTTTATTCTTTCAGAGTTGAGCCCAATATGTCCTTCTCTCTTTTTTCTACTTCTTTTTTGCATTGTGCTGGATAGCAATGAATACAAAACATAAGCACATTCATTCCCAACCTTACAACATTCATTTTATTTTATTGTTCCTAACTTGCTACTTTTTTACAACAAGAAGGAAAAAAGTAGGAAAAAAAGAGAGATTCGGTGCGGTGCTCGTTGTAAGGTTGGCAAAGTTGGAGTAGATTTTTTAGTTGGTTGAGTGCACGTGGGTGATGCATGTGTATAATATGCAGGGCTACTACTACCACCACCACCACCACACTCCACAATATTCCACACATCCTTCTTAAGACACTAATGCTTCGTCTTTTTCTTTTTATACTCACTCATCTGACGGGCTACGTGTTTGGCTCTGGTTTGCTCTTCTTTACAAATAAAACAACAAAAAAATATATGTTTTTTTTCTGTTTCCCTTGGCATGTCCCTGTTTGGTTGTATGTTTGAGAGAGAGAGAGAGAGAGGGGCACACATGAAGAGACTCGTTAACTTTTTGAGGAACGAAAGAATGAATGAAAATGGATGTGCACACACATACGTAACGGACCTTATCATTGCTATTTCCTCTTATTATGAATGAAAAAATACATTTTTCCACTTTTTTACTCTGTACAACTATTTTACTCTTTTATAAAAAAATTTCCTCTTCGCTTTCTTTTCACTTTAGCGTGCTCATATTTGTTATGGCTTTGATGATGCAAAAGGATAATATTTGGTGAGGAGGAAATAAGTTGAGCGCTATGCCACCTTTTCACATTCTTTTTTCCCACTCTTCTTCTCTTCTGCTGATTCTTATCATCAGTGTGCTATTATATGCTCCATGCTTGCTCATGCATTGACTGAGTGAGAAAAAAACGAGACTTTTCTCTACTCTCTCCTTATTTCCCATTCTCTGATTCAGTGTTTGGGAAAATGGGAACATTCGTCGACTGGATTGGAGTACAAAGTTGGGTTGCCATCTTTTAATGCGCTCACTCCCATGCAATATTTTCCACGCTAATGATCCCTTTCGTCGTTGAATCACTTTGTGCTTTCTATAATATGCAGTTGAAATTCACCTTGCCTCCGGCAACCACTTTTAAACTTTACATGCGAATAAGTGACTTACTTTTTTTACTTGACTATCGGCTAACGTAAACACTTGAAAAATTGCATTTTATTCTTGTTTTGTAAGGCAAATGAAAGTGGCGAAAAAAAGTAGTGGTGGAGGGAGTAGTGTTTCTAGTTTTTGGTGTCAGTAGAGCTGGGCTGAGTAGTAAAGTATCATACATTTTTTTGGTCATGTTGTAAAAATGGATGATGTATTGATGTCTCGGTTGGTGGTCATTTGTGTAATGCTGCCGCTGTGTTTTCTTGCGAGCCGTGCAGTAGGAGGAGGACGGCGTGTTAGTCTAATAATAAGGCAATAAAAAAGAGGACTGGTGATGTAGGACGTGTAGCTGTCAGGAAGTGAAAACAATATATTTCTCCAAGATAATGTTGCGGCGGCCGCCACCACTACTATCATCATCGTCATCATCTGTGTGTAGAGGAGTAGAGAGAGAGAGAGCGGCTCCACAAACCATAAAATTTCTAGACAATAATCGGCACAACTACTAACATTTCATATTATTATTATTATATGGTATTGCTTTCTTCCTCCTCCCGGGGAGTGACTGATGCTGGGAAAGAGACTATTGGATTCAATGAATTGCCGCAAGTGAGCTGAAAGTATGCTTGAAAAAAGACACGTAGTAAAACATAATAGTTTCATAATCATTCATTTTCACGTGCACAACCACAACCGCACTCTCTTTCTCTCGCATTTATGGCATGGCATCATCTGCACTTCTTTTCCCTTCACTTGCTTTCCTCTCACCACCCTGGAAACGGATACCCACCAAATATATACCTAACCATATTATATTTTATTACTCCATATATATCCCACAATTTATTTAGCTCCGTGTATATATATAAATGAATACATTGCGGTTTTATTGCCTTCCAGCTTTTTAATTACACATACAGTTTGTGTGCCTACAAACATGCTAAAAAACGTTACACAGCCATAAATAATAATAATAATATTTTGAACTAAAACAAATTAGCATCAAAACAAAACAGTGCGTGAAATACTTTGTGAGATCCGTTACCTGGGATTTTCACTCAATTTAAAATAGCGTTTGCATCCACATCCTCAACCGAATTTAACGATCATGTGACATTTTAATGATGACTCTAGTTTGCCTTGAGTAAACGACGACGATACCTACGATAGGGGTGTACCTACTGCTGGTTCTTAATATTTATATCGGCTTCAAAGTGAAGCGACAGTAATGCTTGGTTTTAGTTTGGTGTAATTACTGCACAAATTATTCTCCTTGTCAGTTACGGCCCACTCAAATGGGAGAGGAAATTAACGAGATGATGGGCCGCTTTAGATAGCAGGATATTTTATGGTATCCAGTAAATCCAGTTTTTTGTATGGTATATTTATTATTGCATCCTTTTATTTTTGGATTTGAATGCGTGGTAGTGGTGGCGCAAACTTGGCACTCTGCTTAATATATAACTTGTTTTCCCACAAATGTTATGACTTGATGACATGGGAATGGATCAAAGATTAAGTGGGTTTTGTGCCAGTACGGAACTTATCTATTATGTATGATATGTACGTACGGGAGCTCTTAGCTTTTCTCACTTTTCTCAAAAGAATTGATTTTGTTGCTTTTACACGCCGTTTTAAAAAGTAACGGGTTTAAGTGGTTTATTAAGCAACTGTAGATTAATGGTCGCTCATTGGGAAAGTGTAATTTACCTCTACAGAAATTATCTAAAGAGAAGATGCATAATTATTGGCTTATGCAACACCAACACTACTCAAGTCGCACATTAAATGTATTTTTTAAACACGCATTTTTTCTTCTACCAACTCACATAAATTCAAAGGAAAATGAAGTTGCTGACAGCACTATAATTGTTGTTATTATTATTGGCTGATAAAAGGTTTTTTTGGGGGTTTTGGAAACATACAACACAACTTTTCTTCTTTTTTCCCCTCTCTCTTTTTGCTACTTGTCCAAAAAGCTGTCGTATTGTTTTTGCAGCATAAACATGAGACAATAAGTGTGCTTTTGGATGATCGCCAGAGATCCTTCCATTCAAATAAAAAAAAACCATTTTATTCGATTTTGTGTAAAAAAAAAGTGTGTATGTGTAGCAGTTATCTGTCTGGAGAAATCATTGGATACAGCAAATACAAATAAATAGGTGACTAGCAAAATTCAAAGAGCTTAACTGCCCATCAAAATATGTAGCTAACTGCTGGGGCATCATTATCAACTCTGCTGCATAATATCAACCTAAATACCTCTTGTGTATGTGCACAGGAGGGCAACAACTATACAAACAAACAACTGCTTCTTCGTCTGCATCCTCATCATCTTATTTTGATTATTCTGGCCACGAAAATAGCCAACAAGAAAATGGAACAGCTTGTTTCTCCTTTGCTCTTACTCACACATTCATACATACAAACAGGAGCGCTGCTGGGAATTTTTCAAAAATAAAAGTTTACAAGGAATACTACTGCTACGTGTGTTGCCTTCCTGCTATTTTTTCCCCCTAAACACACGGAGCAAAAATAAAAAAGAAGTATAAAAAATAAAATAAAAAATATAAGAGCAACACTTCGTTTTTTTATTTGTTCCGGATATGTTTACACAAGGAAACGATGATGCTCGTTCAACTGAAAATGGAGCACATGCTACGTACAAAAAAGTACAAGATTCTCCTCCTCTTCTTCTTTCTAATGCGATAAGGTCAGAAAAGAGCAAAGTGCGAGCAAGAAAAGATGATATCTCTCTATTCTCACAATCAGTAGCAGCAGGAGCAAGAGTCCAGGTAACAAAAAGAATGTACTCGAAATTTTAAGCATTTTTGCAGCAGAAGCAGAGCAATCCAAATTGAGGGGAAAAAGTTTTTTCCCGAGGAAAATTCGAAAAAAGAGCTCTCAAACTGTGGCCAGCTGGAAGCTATATTGTGCGGGTTGTTGTAGTGTACATAATAATGATGCCTATATGGATCCCAATAATAATAATAATAATAGTAACATAATATTGGCAATAGAAAGGGTGCTGATCGTGCACTCATTGTTATTGCCATGTTTTTTTGTGCAGTTGGAAGAAATCGGGAAAAGATGAACTAAAAATCCAGATCTTCTTTTTTTATTTTTTTTTCTTGAAGCCAAAAATAATAAATTTCCCGTTCCCTCTTCTTCTTCTTCTTCTCTCCCCTCTATTTTCTCCACACACACCACAGGCATATGGCAAAAGGCGTGATGAACGCTGACTGGAATTGAAGCGGACAAAGTTTGCGTTGGCAAAAAAAACAATGATGTTTTAACGTAAAAGAAATAAATGTGTGTGTTTGTAGCCATATGTGGTTCAGTGATCTCTTTTGCAGAGAGATGTTGCAACTTTTTTGTTTAAACAGAAGGAATCAAAGAGAGCTTAAAAGGGCCTACAATATCATCATCATCATCATCCCACACATCACACATATGTTTCCGTACAAAAAGTATATAGTTTATTATGCACTTTTTATACAAGTGTTCCTATTACTTTCACATGAGAGATGCTCCACTTCTGGCGTATGGGATTGGTGGTGGCTGGTGGGAGATCCCTTTTAATATTTACATTCTTCTGTGGAGACAGGTGGATATCGTGCCAAGAAAAAAAAATTTGGAAGAAGAAGAATTCCTGCCTTACACACACAACAAAAAAAATAGGACTTTTGCTTTTTGTGTGATTCTAAAGTTGTTTGTAGAAAAAATGGCTTTAAGAGAAGTTTACTATTGTCATAGATCCTTAAAGCTGGTGTTACTGAATGTGTATATAATGTCGTGAGGGAAAAGGTGAATGCTACTTTTTTGGAACTACTCTACACTATTTTTGTATATTTTCGTGCTATCCCACTCAATTTTGTCCGCCGTCGTCTGGCAAAGAAGAGAAAAGGGGTAGAGAAGGAAGCGGAAGAGAAATGAGAAATGGTGGAGTGCACGCGACTGGACTATTAAGAGTGCAGGAGTGAGACGTGTCTCGTTATACACAAGTACAAAAACGAGGACGCTCCCAAAAAACAAGAATGTTTGTGTGTCCACACACAGAGCACACCCACCACCACCACAAAAAAAAGTGTGGTGAATAAGCTATAATGCTAAAAAAAAGTTTGTTTGCATAGAAAAGAGAGAGAATGGGTATGGTTTCAAGGGCATTTTGGTACAAACAATTTTGTGTCTCGGGATGATATCATGACATGGCTCTGTTGTATATGTACATGTTTATTTGTGTGTGTGTGCATGTGCAAATTTGTTTGTGCGTGCATGCATGCACAGAGATATTTTTCCCAAGTGCATGAATCAAGTACAAAATAGTTTTTTAGTGGTAAAAAGACAAGACAAGTTATTTTTAGTTGCGAGTCCACTCCTTCTTCCACCCCACCAGCAACACTGATCAAGAGTTTATTACACTCGCCAATTCCCATGAAACTCGAATCACGTCTCCTTCCCTTCTTCTCTTCCTTTTTAACAAATGTGGAGTTCGGAAGTCAACTTTTTTTATAGCTCTTACTTGTTAGTGCTTCTCAATGCATATAGCATGGAGCCTGTTTCCTCTGTCTTTCATGGAAACATAGTAATTGACTAGGTACACACATCGTTATCAACTTTTGAAAAAAATAATACTTTTTTGACGTCAGTGACAAATTTAATTGTAATTTACATAATTATGTCACGTTGCTAGCAAATCATTAATACTTCTGCTTTTGGAAACTCGTCTTCATTTGATGGATTTTGTATCATTTATTTTTTTACTGGGGAAAAACATCAAGTCTTGAGTCATTTCTGACAATTTTGACATTCTGATCGGTGCCATTTATTGAGTAGGAGCTGCTGGTAGTAATGCTAATTTGTCTTATTTTTTTATGATACGATCTGTTACTAAAGAAAACTGGGACGGAAATGATTAATTTGATATCCAAGTTTTTATTTTGTGAAAATATAATTTATCCTGGAAAGTAAAGTTGGAAGATTAATTTCCAGTAAGGAATTTTGCTGTTTATTTTTATTCCAAGTAAGTTTGAATTTGAGAAACTATTGTATTCATTGTATACTTTCATATCTTTTCAAATGGCTAATAAGTAGCATGATTTTATTTAATTTTATTTAAATTTAATTTTGTTTTATTGGCCCGTCGTCCCGTTTCAAACTTTTTTTTGGTAGGATACATTGCGGGTTGCGGGTGAATCTTCTTGAAAGTTTTCATCCAAGGATACATCCTCGACCTCCTTAGTTCATCCGACTTTTTCGAGGTGAACCCGATTCTTTGGTAGAAGCTACCGGGCAGGTTAATCTCAAAATCCCCGCCGTCGCTGGTCAAGGAGGAGTAGGAGCAAGAAGCATTCCTACAAATTCCAGGCTCAAGCTTCCGTTTCATCCTGGCACTCAACTCATGAAGGGCTTCATACTTGAGTCGTCTCTTTGCTGCCTCCTCGTATTTCTGCCGCATGAATGAGATAATGGAGGGAGCGCCACTACTACTGCTACTCTCGCTACTTGTCTGTCGCGTGAGATGTTGGAGTATGTCATGATGATGATAATGACGGGGTTTCAGACAATTATCATCATCATCATACTCATCATCCTCAAAAAGTCCAGCCATTTCCATGAGGTAACTGCTGGCGTTCATTCCAGTGAGTGGGATCTCGTCAAAAAAGGAGGCTCCATCTCCCTCCCTCCGCCCATCATTGAATGGTTCGTCATTTTGTAGGGAAGCCTGTTGTCTCAAGTCTGTCACTCCGCTGACGTGCTTGACGTACCCTGGCAAAATGGGCGGTTTTTCAGAGCTTGTCACTGCTTTCAGCTTAATGGCACTGCCGCCACTGTTGTCGGAAAGCCAGTCGGTTTCCTGATCCAAAAAGATGGTTGCCCATCCATCCTTGTTCTTGTCCCTTTTCCTATTTCCCCTTCGACTTAACTTCCAGGGAAGGACGGAGGAGAATGCATGAATCACTCTGTTCCCCTTATTCTTCCCATTTTTCACTGCCCCCGAATTAGAAGGAGGTACACCCGAGTTTTCCTTATTCTCATTCCCTCCTTTTGTGAATAGCTGTGTAAGCCAGTGTAGCAGGTTAAATTGTCTGAAACCCCGAGGCATTATGGTATGATGGCAGGAGTGAAACAATTCAAAGGACAAAAAAAAACAAGTCAGGTTGCTTCTGGAATGTCCGCCTCTGTTGTTGTTGTTGTTGTTGTTGATGAGCTACTACTAGAACCACCACTTCTTATTATGTTGCACATGGAAAATATCATGCTTAAATATTTTGAGAAAAGAGTTCATTGTCCGCATTTGGTAAAATAATATGTGCGTAGCTGCAGAATTCCGGAAATGGATACATATTTTTGGCATAGGAATTCACCTTGCCAACTTTGAGCACACTCCTTTAGCCCTTTTGCTCCAAAAAGCCAGTATTTCATTATGTTTTGCATTCCCGAGATACCAAAAAAACGAGTCTGACACTAGCGACCTGAAATTTTCCACTCTGGATTTTTGCATAATGGATCCCAATAGTCGTAATTTAGTTTGGCCTAGGAGCTCGAGAAGAAAAGATAGGTCCATTCGTTAAATGTTGTGTCGGGTAGAAAAGTAGTATAGAGCGAGAATGTGTGACACTGCCGCCACCACCATGCACCACCGCTATAGCCAAGGTAAATGACTCGGACACATGATACATTATTGTCTTTGTCGACGTCGTGACACAATACGTATGTAAAAAGTCATTAGGAACGCACACGCTCCGTCTCTTTCAATATTGCATGGGGGACGTCCTCCTCCTCCTCGTCGTCGTCTGTTTCTACTTTACAGATGGTGTAGTTTGTAGTAGTCGCAGTAGTTGCTAACTTTTTACTGCTTACAAACCACCGGCCAAAGTTTTCGGAAGAGAGAGAAAGAGAGGAGCAGAGTAGATAGGTCCCTTGGGAGATCAACTTGAGAACCTGATTGTGTGTGCTCTTCGTATATTAACTCTACTTTACACGAGAACGACCTATTGCACCAGCACCATCTAATATCATCATCAAGCCTACACACACACACACACACATATTCTACCCCACTCATTTTCCTCATATGGCACATCTACCACACTTTTGGGTCAAATAACTTTTTAGATATGTTTGTGTGTGCGAGCAATGATGCTTCTTCTTCTCTACACTCGTCTTTCTCTATCTTTTTCTATCCTCTTCTTCTCCTCTCATCTTTCACCTAATTTGGTAGAGAAAAGCAATTAAGAGCGAGTGAGCGACAAAAGTAGCTAGAACGCTCAATTTTCTTTGCAGTGAAAGTGGCTTGGACTTTGGACAGGGATGATGTATCACAATTTTTTTATATACCTACATTTATCTATATATGTATATATTCTCTCTTTCTTGTTCTTCGTCTACTTTATCCACTTGTTTCTTTCCTACTTTGTCGTCCCCAAAGTGTCGATGAGGATGGTGAGAGGCGAGTGAAGAGGGAAACTTTTCTGAGGCTCTAGAAACTCATAAATAATCTGCATGATGTGAAGGAGGAAAACGGGAGAGACGCGAGGATCTATGGCTAAAGCCGCGAGACTTGATGGTGGTGCACGCAAGCAAAATGTTCGTTTTTGTGGAGCCGGATATGTGCATTTCATCTTCCTGTGAAACTTTCTACTTCCTCCTCCACACCACTTTCATTTACTTCCAATATCCATATCATCAACATCATCATCGCTACTTACATTTAAAAAGAGCTATCGTTCTGCTGATACACCATAATCATGGTAGCGGTGCCAGTAGTACGATCCTGTTACTCATGAAATTGATACTAGGTATATGCGTGCGCTAAGTTCCAACTCCAACTTATTTCTAAACTAGCTTTTATGCACCTATAATTAGCTATCTATAGCTAGCGGTAGTAGCCGCACATATTCTTCAAACACACGCCCCCTCTTTTTTATTTATGCACTTATAATGGACTCTGGAATTAGTCGGAGTAAAGAAACAAGTGTGATGGTAGTGGTAGTGGTGGTGGGGATGATGCAAAGTGTGGGAGTGTGGGTTCCAAGTTTCCACCTCACTGGAAAATTCATGTACAAAATCAAAGAATAGCCGAGTCATGGACTCTACACAAGTATATTTATTTGCACAGGTTATGTAGAGAAAAGTAGGCTTTTCCTCACAAAATACCACACACACAAGAGAAGATGAAAAGCACAAATTTCTTTCTTTCCTCTCGCATTATTTAGACCAAGGGATTGAATGTCGTTTTTGTCTCCCTTTTTTATCCCGGTGCCCGGAAGCCACATGAACATATACTACTGCTGCTGCTGCAGTAGGTTTGTATGCTGTACAAACAATCTTTTTTTCTCTTGTAAAGAAAGCAAAAGTGTTACCATTTCTGAAAGGTTGCCCCTTTTTCTTTCTAAGAAGTATTGACGACACTGCTTACAATTCTGTACAGATTTATATATATATTTTGTATTTCTGCAAACTTTCAAGAATGAAGCCGGACTGCTTTTGCTTGTTTTATACTATCCATAATAGTCGCTCTCTCTAGACTACAGAATCTTTTTGTAGCAAGAGATTTCTCGGGAAGCTAGGAGCATCTACTTCAAACATCTTGTATGTATGTACATATTAGTATACTTATTTGCCACAAAATAAAAGAGTGTATCCCTTTTCAGTAGTGTATTTCCGGCGAATGAGTAGTAGAGAGTTGTTACAAGTCCGCCTATTTGTAATACTTTGCACAGCAGACACAAGAAATATAAATGCAGAGCAGAAAAGTCGCAAAATCCATACTTTATTTTTTCTCCCTTTTTTCTCAGAAAAAAAATGACTGGGACATGAATATTTGGATGGTGGTGGTGGTCTATGCACACACTATTAGGATCGTGTATGGTATGTACACAACACATCTACTTTGTATTTTTTTACATGTTACAAAAAAGATGAGAATCTGTGTAGCGTACGTTAGTTTTTTGCCCACAATAGAATGAAAGGAAAGAAATGAATGAAAAGAAAAGGGAAAAAGTAAAAAAAAAAGTGACAGAATGGGATTTGATAAAGCTGGTTGTAATGCCCTGCACAGTTTTTGCTTGCGTTTGGTGGCTGTGTCACCCTAAACGTCTTTTTGGGAACAGAAAAAAAATATTACAGAGATATAAAAGGGAAAACGGAGAAAAAAATTTAAAGGAAAGCGAGAGAGATGGGATGAGATATAACCTGTAAATTCCAGTACAACCCTTTCCTCAAATTATGTATGCCCTAGAAATGCGTAAAATGTACAAAAGTGTGCATGCATTATTTATATTGCTTTTGTGTGGCGTAACTCATATCCCAATTGTTGCCAATGCATAAAATTTGTATATAGTTTAGGATCATTTCTCCACAGCAAATGATACACAGAGCAGCAGGCGGGATGTGGATACGGGGAAAATAATATAAGCTGTGTTGCTGGTGATCAAGATTATGATCATGACGGTGACGGTAGTGCAAACAAAATGGCTAAAAATACATTTTTTGTGAATGAAGGACGTGGAGTTGGCTATGAACAAGCAGAGGCACAGTCAAACACGTGTAACTCTTTAATTTCTTTGGAACAAAAACTGTTATACAATTTAACTTTTAGTTTTAGAAATTGGGATTTTTGTATATATTACCTATTTCATTTTGATCATTAACAGATTGCCTATTTTAAGAACAAGATTTGGTTGTTTTTTCTTGTTTCGTTTGAACGCCATCTGGGATAAATATTATGTTTATGGACTACCCCAAGGCAGTAGGTATGTTTGCACCGTATTTGAATAACTGTGAGTCTAAAGATGAGTCAGCAATCTGTATGCCGAGCATATTGAGTGAGTAACCCATGTTTTAATCGGGATCAGCATGTCAAGATGGGAAGTAAGCCTCTTAATGGAAGGAAGACTTGTCTTCCGGAAGATAACCCATACCGGGTGATTGATGGTTCTTGGAAATTTCTCACCCATGATAATTGCAATCCGGAAAATTATCATCCCGGAATATTATCCATGCATAATAAATCCATGATTTTTTCCCTGGAAATTGTATTTGTTTCCTGGAAAATTTCCTGTAACGAAAAATTACCCATGCATGACGGATAATTATGTGGAAAATTTCCCATCCCAGATAATTTAACCTGATTTGATTACTTAATTATTTTGGCATAAAAACATTGTAGTAATTTAATAAAAGCCATTGCGGAATCATCAAGCAAGTACACATTTACATTTACATAGCTTATTAGCCAAAAAAAAGTTAGATTGCATCGTATTCAGGATAATAATGCATCTGTACTCAAAGAGGAGTTGATGTGTGATGGTTAGGTGTGCTTCTTTTGTTGCACACGGCCGTAGGATCGATTCCTGCCACCTGCATTGATGGTTAAGGATTTATTTTAGGATAACTTCCAATGATATAAAATATATTATTCTGAGCAGGTGGTACTTTTTTTTAAACAATTTTACTACTCATAAGTTTTTATCATTTATCAGCAACATTTGAGTAAAATAGTTAGGGGTTGCATGATGCACAGACAACAATTCATTTACTTTTTTGTGAAAAGTATACACAAGCCAAAAGCCAATATTTTACATGAAATATAAAATGAAGGGTTGTTTCTTTTACGTAAACACACTATTGTTGGGATTTGTACTGAAATAAATATATTTATATTTAGTAAATTTTTAATAAAAAAAAGTGAGAGGGAGAGATGGGATGAGATTGAACCTATAAATCCCAGTACAATCCTTGCCTCAAATTATTTGTGCCCGAGAAAAGTGTAAAATGTACAAAAGTATCCATTTTTTATATTGTTTTTGAGTGGAGTAACTCATATCCCATTCCCAATTGTTGCCAAAGTATAAAATTTGTATATAGTTTAGTTTAGAACCATTTCTCTGCTGCAAATTAAAACACAGAGCAGGATGTGCGATAGGAAAAAAAATAAACTCTTGGTAAGCTGAAATAGACACCGACGGTGACGTTGATACGTTATACGGTCCTTAATAAAAGCTGTGTTGCTGATGGGACTCAAGATGACGATTATGTCATGACGGTGATGCAAAAAGAAGCTATTTTTTTTATTTTGTGAATGAGGGACGTGGAATTGGCTATGAACAAACACTCAAACTCCCACACGCGCAACTCTTTAATTTATTTGGTACAAAAACCTACAAAATGTCAACTTTAGTTTTATAAACTGGGATTGTAATTGCGGTTTTTTATGATTGTATATTTATATTACTTCACTTTGGTTGTTCACTGATTGCCTATTTTAAGAACATGATTTGTTTTGTTTGAACGCCATCTGGGAAAAATATTATGTTTACAAGGTGGCGCTAATATAGTAGGTACTTTTGCACCGAACTTGAGTATTTGAGTATTATGGTATGTGTGGGGAACGGGTAACCGACGATAATAAAATGAAGCTTAGCATGTCCCTATTCCATATCCCGAATAATTGTTTGCCGAAAGATTAACCATGCATGGTGTATAATTATGTGGAAAATTTCCCATTCCAGATATTTAAACCTGATTAGTTAATTGTTTTGATTTGACATAAAAAATATTGAAGTGATGAAAAAATCCATATTACGGAATCGTCAAACAAAATATTCATTTACATACGATGTTTCCAAAAGATAGTTAGATTGGATTGTATTCAGGATAAAAGCGCAATTTCATATGAAAAGGAATCGTAGAGCAGTTGCTTAGAGTAGTTCTTTTGTTGCACGCGGCTCCGGGATCGATTCCTGCCACCTTCATTGATGACTAAGGATTGAGGTATTATAGGATAGGTTCCTATGATAGAAAATACAATTTATTCTGAGCAGGTGGTACTTTTTTAACAATTTTGATACTCACAAGTTTTTACCATTTGTAAACAGCATCTGAATAAAATAGTTGGGGGTTGCACAGACAGCAATTCAGTCATGAGTTATGATTTTTATTCTCCAAATTAAATGCATAAAAAACTTTTTTTGTTGTGAAAAAGTGACACAAGGCAAAGACCGATATTTTACACGAGATATAAAAAATGAAGTTTGTTTTCTTTTACGTAAACACAGTAGTATTATTGGCATAAGTACTGAAATAAAAACTTTGTATACAGTCAATTTTTTTAATAAAAAAATGGAGCAAGTCTCAGAAAAAATAGGAGCAGCTGCATTATTGATATTTGATCAGGAGATCAAAATTCTTTGGAGATGAGATATGTTTCATTTATTTATTTATTTTGATAAAGTTGAGTGGGCACATGCTTTTGACATTTTTGGCAGGGAAGTCTAAGAAGAGGATGTGCGAATGATGATGAAGATTATGATGTGATGTGTAACGTCGTTATTGAAGACTAAGACCTCATAATATTATCCATCCTTCTTCTTAATAATATTTTTGATGTGACATGACAAGCTGAAAATGGCCTGAGAACGGTAATGGATCAAAGTAGCAGTGAACCAGCACCGTGCACAGAATAAACCCAATATCCCATATCATCCCGTATCCCTTCCTCCTCCCACACAAAAAACATACTACATCCACATTATTCATCATGAGTATGTAGTAGTAGTAGTAGCACGGAGAGCCCAGTGAACCGCCATAGTCGGTGGGGGTATATCAGGATAGTAGTAGACGCTTGACGAGCTCCATGATCCAGTCGTCATCAGCAGAGAAAGCCGCAACAGTCGAGGCAGGCCGCATAAAAGTCATCTCATTTTTTCCCCTATAAATTCCTCCTCCACTTTTCATACAAATAAGAAAATCTAACGAAATAGTGCATATCTCTGAAATAAAAAGGAGGCTTGATATGTGTGTGTGTGTGCATGAGCGCATCATCATTCCAAACAACACTTATTCCCTTTCACTACTTTTTTTCTGGCACTTTCAATGTTCATGTCACTTGTTATATTTTTTATCGTTTCGCATTCAACTTTTTTTATTTCAAGAAAGCAAATGTCAACCACTGCGCACTCTTTCACTTTTCCCATTTCATTTCCCGCAAACTTTTACCCAATTTATTTGGATAGATGAATAGAGAATAGCACCGATTTAAAAGATTTAATCTCGGTCACTTACTCTCTTAAAAAACAAATGTGGGCCAAAAAGATAAGCCACAACAAGTTTGATAAATCAATTATTCGAAAGCTTTTTTAGTATTTTTTTTGAAGTTCAGACCGATTGACGCGGTTGACGTGGTTGTAACGGAAGCAAATAGTTGGCGAGGAAATGTGTGTAAAAAATAGTGCGGGCCCTTTTGCTGCATCATCAGAAAGGAATCAGTTTTTTGTTTGTTATGTATTATTATTAGTGGATGGAATGTGCATAGAATTGTAAAAAAGCCACAAAAGCATCAGCAACATGACCGCATATCGTCAAACAGTTTTACACGACTTTTGCTCACACACATTTACAAACACCAGAAAATGGCATGAACCAACACCTCACACACACACACAAGTTGATGCAATTGAGTTTTGCGAATGTTTCTGCGATAATGAAAAACTTTGACCCAATTTATTGATGGTGTGTGGTGGTGGTGGGGGGAATGTCCAACTTTTTTTTTACTTTTTTGATGTGACGGAAAAAAGAGTAATAATGTAGCTGTCTTGTGTTTGGTAGAGAGAAAAGTTGTCTTTGTGGTTGCATATTATGGAGCCTTCTCAAAAGAAACCTCATTTCCAAACTAAACACGTGACACATGGACATACAAAAGGAGAGAAAATACGGAATTCTGTGGAATGGAAAATGTTTTATACATATTTCAATATACGTATTATGATGTGAGTTGTTATGTTATGCATGTTATATGTTATGTTATGACATCTCATTCGCCGCAAGCTTTTAGCAGCAAAAACAGAGGGAGTTTGAAATTCACACTTTTTTCCTCTTTGAAATGGACAAGTTTAAAAGTGGAATAGTGGAATATATAATATGTAGGTTGTATTATTTAGGCATACTAACTAAACTCATGTGTTTTTTTTGGTGAAAGAGGTTTTCCAAAAATAGGAGAAAATCGGACTTTTTTAATTTCATTCTTTCTATTTGATTTTCTCTCTTCTTGATACACTCACAAGCACACGGAGCGCCTTTTGTTGATGTTTTGGTTTGTTCTTTGTTTTGAGGCTCCACTTCAATTTATCTCTGTTATTTACGTGTAAATCCTTCTCTGTCTTTCTCTCAGCTTAGGATTTCGGACCACACAAAAAGTCATCGGAGTTGAGAGAGAGAGAGAGAGTGGAGGATATAGGCAACCAGACGAGACGAGAAGAGAGAGAAGCAAGCTGAAAAGTTTTTTTTCAGCAGGACAATCCAAGTAAACAAAAATCAATCACTTTCCAAACAAAAGTGTTGGAATGGAAAGTAAAATTTTTACAGGCAATCGCGGGGGTCCTATACAAAACTTTTTCTCCTTTTTATATTATTACCAACAATGTGTCAATCTGACAGTTTCATTCCATTGGAATATTACCCACAAAACAAACAATAATAATAATTATATTCCGATACAAAAGCCATAAGAAAATACTACATATGTACGAGTGCGACCCCTTCCTCCACTCTCTCCGACTCTCTTTAATCCTTTGCTACTCATATTCCCAGCTTTTTGTTGTTTCGTAAAGCGGGGTTTGAACCGCTGCTCTGTCTCTGTCTCTCTCTCTCTCTGCATGTGACGCTCCACATGAATATTGGATGAGGCAAAGAATATTCATGATGATGGAACCATATCCCGATCGCAATTATCATGTTTTTCTAACGTCATTTTCTGCTATGCTATTAATTGAGAGGGAAAACAGGCTATTTTTGTGGATTAATAAAAAATACATTTGGTGGGATGACAACGTGGCAGGAATACGCATATTATCGATCCCCAACACCTACATCACAAAAATAAACTATCAAAATATTTATGGTGATGGTTGTAGGTATGTATCATCACTCTCATTCGTAGTCAAGTCAGCAGCAGCCCATTATCCACCCGTCACAAAGAAACCCAACAACTCTCTTCCCTTTTCTAATATAATTATATTTGCATTCAAAATACGTAAACACACAGTCTGTTGTCGTCGCTGACTGACTGACAAAAAAATAATTGTCCTTGTCATCTTGGTTGTCTACCTATTTCAAACTTTAATGCTATTTTAGCCACTTTTTGTTGAATAAACCAATAAATTTCACGTTTATTTACTTGAATGGAAATTTTGTGGACCCCTCCTCGGAAACTTTTCTTGAGACTATTTAATTTAACATTGAGGCAGAAACGTAAATGATCTATTTTTGGGGTATTTATGGGAGCGGAAGAGAATGATACATATTTGTAGCTTGTCAAAGTACACATTGTGTAATAGCGCTGTTGTAAGCGCTTTCAAAAGTTTTGCATGTCATTGTCCAAAATAGTTTTACTTTCTTTTATTTTTAGCTTATGCAGCAAGTAATGTCCCTTCATTTACTGCTGCTCTTGTAAACTTTTTTCTTCTTCTTATTTTGCTCTTTGGATTTTTTCTTGCAAAAGTTAACACACTCAGGGTTTCATCTCTTGATTTCTTGATTGCATATTATATTCTAGTCAACTTCGATCATTCAGAAGTTCCAAAACTTGCAATCTGGAGAACTTGTTTTTTTTGTTTTTTTCAAACGCCGATTACGACAACTGTACATTAATTAATTTTGCTTTCATTATCATGCGTTAAGCTAGATAAGATTTAGTGTCATTTCAGAAAGGTTTCGCAGTCTAGTGGCAAAGCGTGCTGATTTCAGTACATGGCCCTAAGAACGATTCCTACCACCTTCGCTGATGATTAGAGACCCCCTCCGATCGACTATGACAAAAATATTCTTCTGAGGAGGTGGTATTTTTGTACAGAATAATTTTTCGCATTTTCACGCAAATAAGATTAGATTCAAATTTGTTTTGTTTTTATCGGACTAGTAGAAA
>JAHZNC010003055.1:0-22932 GCA_027744095.1 Zhuqinia jingwanae
TTTTTTATGTAATTTGCGCTGTAATAAGTGTAATTTGAATAAATTCATAAAATTTTCGTATTTTTTATGTTTTGTAACCGATGTAATTTGATAAGTTGATTACGCGTATTATAATATCCTAATTGACTATATCGCGCTACGACGCTACTTTGGTATATCGGTTGTTCCGGTTTATTTATGCACACGCATGAGTAACTATGATGGCCTATCCTACAATCAAAATGTTTATATATTTATTTAAGCAATCAAATCAAACTCAAATGAGTAAATATTGATACTACAAACGAATACACACATCACATAATTTTTTAAAGCTTCTCTGGATACTCCTTTTCTTCCTTTCTTTTGTGTAAAGTTGAGTCTCGGATATGTCATTAAATTCACCTCCTATGGTATTTTGTATCAAAGCTAATAATAAATATATAAATGATCGTAGCCATCTTACTTCGATTAGAACTTTTTTATTTGTTTTATTTTTTCCTGTCTTTTTACGAGAGGTGCTTCAAGTGACCTTGACGATTTATTCTTCTTATTATATACATATTCTTTTGTCATGATGGACTTTTTTTCTTTTGCAGAAAAAGAATGTTTCTCTATTGTTATTATCTCATAAATACATATTTCATTTATCGACAGT
Source organism: Zhuqinia jingwanae (assembly GCA_027744095.1). Lineage (NCBI taxonomy): Eukaryota > Metazoa > Arthropoda > Collembola > Entomobryomorpha > Paronellidae > Zhuqinia > Zhuqinia jingwanae. The sequence continues at coordinate 638 of JAHZNC010003055.1, forward strand.
AATTATAAATACCAGGAAAAAAAAGTTGGCGACCCCGACGAGCAAAAAAATTGTTTCATTCATGAGGAATGGCTGCATGTAAAAACATACACGAATATATGGTTGACATTTTATGTTAAATCAGCTTTTGGTAGTATACTCCTTGTAACATATTGTAACAATTAAAGGATTACGTTGATATTTCATGAAATGCTGTTTTTTATTTTGCAGGAACAAAAACGTAAACTGTTCCACACTTCTGTATACGAGTCAGCAACGCAGCTACAAAAATTGTACGTTCAAAGTTGTCGCAGACTTCCCGCTTACGGTTGTCGTCTTGTCGTTGTCAAGGAGCTCCTTCGAGGGAAAACCAAGAAAAAGGTGATTGAAATAAAAAAAATTCAATAAAAAAAAGGAATTTCAAAACGAGGGGGAAATGCATGCATATGCATTCATTCGTTTTATCTTTTGAAAGATGAAAAAATTCAAAAGAAAAATGCTAATAAATATGTAACTACATGACAATGCACCTGGTATTTACATTTATTATTATTGCAGATGTTAATCTGTAAAAAAAAAGATGTAGTAATTTTGGTTCGTTTTGTTGTTGCTGTTTATATTATATAGGCTACTCGTTTACTTGGAATAGGGCCGGAAAAAGTCATACTGTTGGATTGTCGAACAAAAGTGCTTGCTAGATCTCAGCCAACTACTGAGCTGATTCAGGTTGGTTATTTTTGCGGATTAATTTTTTTTTCATAACATAGGGGTCATTTTGTCACTAGACAAAAAAATTCTACATGTTTTCTATCAGATACATGTTTGTTGTGCTGAGTTTGTTATGTAATTTCCTTTGAAAAAAAAGTATATATGTATATTTTTTTTGGGGTAGTGGCGTGCTGGCGGAGGCCGCAACCACGACAGACTGATACTGGAATTTCGTGGTACACGATGGTCTCTGCTTGTGCCACCTGCGAGCAGCAGCAGTGGCTCCTCTTGTGGCGTTCCTTGTGGTCATCTCGGATCTGTTGGTGGTTTGCGTGAAGCGGGCAGGGCCTTATGGGCCATTCTAAGAGAAATGGATTCAAACTTTATCGATGATTTTTCCCTTTCACAAAGGAAGGTTACACAAAATGAGTCAGGTATGTGCTATTTAGCTGTATGCTCTCTCTCTCTCTCTCTCTCTCCGTGTAATGATGATGATAGAGGTGTGCGTGGAATTTAATATATATTTTTTTATATGAGGAATGAGGAAAAAGTCATGGCCATTGTTATCTATGTTATGTTACATGTTGAATGATGTAAGCATGCCTAATTTTATATACCTATTATGACATTTTGTCAACAGACTCACAAAAGAGGAAATGGAAACTTCGCTCATTGAATGTGAGTCCGGAATTAGAGCAGTTGGAGAAAATACTTCATTTTCCTGAAGAGTTGGCGCTCGCATTAGCGGAAACTGAAGCGCAACTTTTTTGTCAGGTAAGAAAATGCGAATCATTTCAAATTTGGCATAATAATAATAATAATAATAATAACGTGTCGTCCTTTTTTTAAAGACAGAATAAAACTCTGTTATAATCAGTACATTGACGACGTAGCGAAACCAACATGCTAATTGGAAATGCTAATTACATTATTATTATTTTCTTTCTTTCTTTTCAATTTAATGCACTCAAGTGAACATTCAATAGAATCACATGTGATACTGTCACTGTCACTTGACTACTTAAAAAATAAATTTAACTTCAGTGTCATGTTCTGTTACACAAGTTGCATAATTATCCAATTTCAATTTAGCGGATTACATTTCCCAATTTATTAATTCCGATGCATTTCACGAGCGCCATGAAGTTTGTAATCTGATTACGTAGATTTTTTTATTACTTTTTTTGGATTTTTTGCTGCTTCTTTTCTTTTGTTCTAGGATTTTTCTTTGTCCTGTACATTTCCTACAATTCTCTACATCTTCTGATTACGTACACAAAACACCAAATGGTTTGTCACTGATATTTTACCGGAAATACAATCCGCTGCTTGACTTTTTCATTTTAATTTTTTGTCCGTGTATCACTTCTTTCATGGTCGATTTCTTTTCAAGGTTGACTGCTAAAAGGCTTTTTTCCTATTACCTACATTCGTTCCCTTTTCAGGTTGCCCCGTTGGAGTATCTGCGTCATGTGACCATGGACATTGGAAGTGGTAGTGGTGATGGCAGTGGTATAGCTCCTGAGGGAATTGGCAGCGATCCTACCACCGGCGGTAATCAACTAGGAATATCGGTGCTCATTGATCGCTTTAATGAAGTAAGTTTGATTTCATCACTTTCCTTTTGATATGAGTCCTTCATAAGGTCACGTGTCATTACGAAATTGCTACATCCAGCATTTTGTCACCACAGTAGGTGTTCCTTACTCAAACCAGTACATCAAAACTCTATTCTACGTATAATAATGCACACGTAAATACATACATAATATGCATACCTACACATTTATAGAAGTTATTACATATTGTAGAGGGAATGAAAATGAGAAAATGTGCATACGCTGTCCTAACAACACTTTATACTAAACTCTGATCTTTACTAGACAGCTTTAATAGTTTGCCTTTCTGTTTTAGTGCATACATATATGATATCATCATGATCATTGTCATGTTTATAGATTGGTTATTTATTATTTATTATACCCTTTGAACCCAACCTATGTCTATCCAGTCTTCCCACCATGCTTTTAAGCATAACAACTATAAAACATTACAACAACCAAAAAGCTATATAATGTCACTCTTTCTCTTTCTTTCTCCCTCACTGTCTACCAGTCAAACTCATTAAACTCACTATAATTACTTGCCTTCCCTAAGCCTTGTTTCTTGTCGGTTGTGGTGCTAGTTGGTGGGTAGTAGGTTGGAAACTGACGGGAATATTCTGCTCCTCCATCCAGCTCTGCCATTTAACTTTCTAAGAAACCAAAAAAATAAGAAAATACCTCTGTGCGTATCCAGAACTTGAACTCAAATAACTTATTTCCGCACCACCCACCTTTCAAATATCCTACAGCAAAATTACAACTCCTTATAACATAATATGTGTATAATGTGCACTAGACAACAATAATGATGATGATAAGATAAATGAGTAGTAGACAGCTAAAGGTTGAGCATCATATATCTAATTAAAGAATACATCAGAATCCCAGCTTGGGAGATTCTGCACTTTTGTGATCATCTGAAAGACAGAAATGGAGGCGGACAAATCCCCTGTGGTGATGAAATATTGCGACTGAGCTCATATAAAAGACTGGAAAAAAGAGGTAAATGATAGAGTGGAAATGATACGACTTTTAATACTTTGACTCTCATTTTCCGCCTCACAAAACGTTAAAAATTATTCTGTTCAGTTAAATATATAACAAGGATGAAACTGGTACTCCTTTTCTTTTAAATTATTGATGAATTTTGGACAGGAAACATGATTAATGGTTGCTTATTAGTTTATTAATTATTAAACTAATTATTTGTCTTGTTTTAATTGTTGCATTGACTCCTTTAATTGTTTTAAAAGTCAAACGACATTAGCGAGTGAGTAATGTATTAACTACCTTTTCCTTCATTATGTTTTCACTTCCCATTTTGTTCAAGTGGAAATTATGAAATGTTTTCTTATAACTCCTCATTGCAATGAATATAACCAAGTGATAAGGGTCACCTCTAAACAACATTTCGCGGCTTACATTTGCCATTCGCTCATAAGCAATTTCAAAAAAAGGGAAAGACATACGAACAATTTATTTGCAGCTCCTTTCTTCATATTCCTTAAACTTATGCGCTCTTGTCAATTTTTTAAAAAACCCTTTTTCTTCTTCTTATCCGACAAGCAAAAATTATGCACAAATAATTGGATACAGATTTCTAATCAGAAAAAAGTCCTTAAAGATCTTTTCGTCTTGCTAATAAATGCTCAGTACTTACTGTATTTATATGTGCTCGTTTGGGAGATTTGGGATTCTTGGAATACCTACTTTTATTCCTTTTCTTATTTATTTATTTTTCTGCCTCCGCATCCCATCACTACTCTCTGTATTTTCTATCTGATCATCATTATTACCTTATAAATATATATCATACAATAGCATAATCTTATCATCATATTATATATTATATACAATGTTTATTTATGATCAAAATCTGCAACCAAAAAAAAATCAAAGAGTTGAAGAATTTTTTTTGGAGAGAAACATCATCTTCTTAAATTATATTACGCATTTGACTTGGTAGTACGTAGCATATAAGTTGAGGTTTATTTTTGCTATACAACAGGCAAGTTTACATGACAAAGAAATACTTGGAAAATTAGGAATCTGTGAGCTGTTGTGCTACGTTCTGCAGTAGCAAGCTGCGATGATATGCCAAACCAGATGATGATCATTAAAGATGATGCTCTTCTCATCACATACTCCCAGAGTCGGGAGTCCCGACTGATGAACACACAAACACACACTCTCATATTTTCTTCACTCTCTAATTTCCGTTTTTTTAAATCTACATGCACGAATATGAACTCTCTATATTTATATGCATACTAATACGTAGTAGCAATAATAATGATACCTAATAGTAACATGTCATGATAATATAAATGTGAAAGTACTCGTTATAGTCAATACTTTTTTTCTGGGTGGAAGGGGGTAACGTTTTAGGGATATGCTTAGTTGTAGTAAGTAGTTTGTACTTTGCAATGTGTGTACACTGAATTTATACATTTTAGTCCATATATTTTTATATGTCAAGTTAGTAGTAAGAAAAAATACATCATACCTTTTGTTCTAAAAATGGTTTCTCTTTTGTCTTGTCCTGTTTGCGTAGATAAGCTCGTGGGTTACCCACTTGTTGGTCTCCCCACCAAGTCATGAAGAGCGGAAAGCGGTTTTGTCTTGTCTTCTCCGAGTGGCTCGTACGGCATGGAACTTGGGAGCGTTTGGAACCGCTGTCGAAGTAATTGCGGGGCTCAAGTAAGTACACTACACTTTTGTTATACTGTTATAAGCTATATTTATAACCTTTCTTTCTATTACTTTCGCTCTTGAGTTGAGACAAGAGGCAAAAAAAAACTACTACATCTTTTCCACATGGACATGTTTTCTCATCCATCCATCTAAACCAGCTACTTTTTTTCCATAGATTGAGAATCATCATCATGGTCGTGAAAATAAAACGATATTTTATGTAGTTGCATGAGATCAGATCAGATAGACCTTTTATGTCATGTATAATAAGATGTAAGGATGATGATGATATCTCTTCTTGTTGTTTGAAATCGTTCTCTCTCTCTCTCTTTCCCTACAAGATGCTCTTTTCCTATTATTTTTTAAATATGAAAATTGAAGATCTGCGTATGTATGATCATTACACACTTTGTGCTTGAACCTCAACCTCTCAACGAAGATGGCATGAAGTCTCATGCTGTCGACTTTTCTATCATTTCTTTTATTTCCATCCAAGTTGTCCAATTAAGAATTGAAGTACAACAGTGTTCTGGCACTGAGCACACAAAAAGACAAGGAATAATCTTATTATTATTATTACCTATCATTTGGTTTATATAATATTGAGACTATTCACTGGGAGATAATGATATTAGAATAATAATGATAATAATGATTAATGAGAGATGTAACATTAGATAGTATAAGATGGCACATGCCAATACAATCTGAGAAATTGTTTGCAATGACTATAAAGGGCTTGAGAAAGCACACTAATAAGCGGAAATGGATTCTGGTCTTCCTGACCAGGTAACCGTATTACTCCTCTCAAAATCGTGATTTACATCATGTTCACATTAAATCAAGTCCACGTGTAAAACGAATGAAAGCATATATTTACCTGCATTAGAATATTCATATATATATATATATATATTTATCTACCTTATCTCCTTTCCTTCCACGTGAATAAGCATGTAGGCTGATTAATGGGATGGGGGGAAAGGGGAAAGAGGATAAGATGCGATAAATATATTCATATATGCATATTATAAGTACTGCTGGTAAGGATCATGTTGACTGGATCATATTTGACTTTTACATAATTTGTGTGTAGTCAACTCAAGATGACTTGGTTGTCCCGACTTGGGAATGGGGTGAAATGAGAGAGAGAAAGTAGAAAATAGGTAATATGTAATAGGTGTATGGTGTATTATTATAAGGGCAAGCAAGCATCTGCTAGAATATGTGTGAATTCGTGTCTAGGTTTTGCCAGCCACACAACCTTATAAAGTATGCAAACGTAAAACCAACATCAAAGTAGAAGGAAAATGTGGTAAAAATGTTTTTAATGTAGTTCTTGGAAGAAAATAATTTAATGGAAGAGGAACAATTAGTTTAGTACATATATTTCTACAATTACTCGAGTGATCATTAGTCTCTCTCTGTGTGCGTGTGTGTATTGCTAGAGATCTTGGTGATGGTCGGGGTGTGAGTATGGTCAAATTAAGTTTAACAACGTTATGGTCAGACCACCATACCAGAGAAGAGTGAGCAAGTCTTGCAACAACAAAGTGATAAAGTCTTGAAAATTTGGAAGACCACCACCAACCTCAACAAACCACGGAGTAAAGATTTTAAATGATGTTGGTCTGTGGTTGCTGCTGCTGTTGGAGCTTTCTCTGATGGATGAAATGATGGAGAGATGAGGATGATGATATGAGCACAACATGTGTGTATTAAAATTTATATGCAGAGGAGTAGGGGCAGGGGTTTCTTTCGGCCTCCAGCCGTAAAAGCCAAGTTGTAGGCCGACGGAAACTACTTGCCTCTATGTCTCTGAACCCCAGCCAAAATACATGCTACTGTTGCTTTGCTCAATAATAACTAACCAGCCAACAAAACAAAACGTGGAGGCAAGGGAGTGGCCATGTACACACCACACACCTCTAATGTGGACTGGACTAATGATTTTTCTTCTTCTTATCTTCTTCAAAGAGTGGATATAATTTTAATGGGCACGTGAACTGCATAATGAATCTCGGGGAATAGTTAGCAAATGTGCATTAGTTCTCTCGTATAAAAAAAATAGACCATCAAAGGGAACAAAGTCAGCCACAGAACACATGATCAGCTTACTTTCTATATTTTTGTATAATGTTATATTCCAAAATAATGATTTCCAAATCATTTTTATCCTGTTGAAATAGATCTCCCAAATTAAAGCCATTCTGGTTGTCCCTGCAAGAAAAGGATGATTATGTGCCGACATTGGACTACCTCACAAAGGCATTATTAGGCAGTGCCGCATCTTTTGACACACAAATGAATAATCTTGGAAAAATGGACTCTTCTTCATCCGGGGGGACTGGAGACAGCGGCAGGGAGTGGTCCGCTCCTGAGTACGAAGCAGCGATGAAAAGGGCCCTGAAAATCCCAACCTGTCCCATTGTCCCTTTTTTTGGAGCATATCTCAGAGAATTGAGAACCGTCCTTAATACGCCGTCCCTAATTGTACTTTCCTCGGGTTCGGAACATCATCAACTTCAGCCCCTAAACGATCCTGACGCTGATGACGACTACTTTACCAAAATCGGTACAGGTAGTTTACTGAGCATGAAAAAACTACGAAAGGTGCAGTACATCTTTGAGCGAATCACTATTGTCCATCAACATCACGCAAAACGACAGCAGAAGACGGCATTCTTGAATGCGGATCGCTTGAGCATTCACACAAGCAGTATTGAAAGATCCGGCTATCCGGATGACGACGACAGCCAGGACAGCTCTGACGAGTTTTACTGTCACAAAAGTGATTGTGGTATTGTTGGTGGTGTGGAGGAATCTGGAGGAAATCGGAGTGTCATTTACGAACCAGTACAACCCATCAGTCACGATCCGGAGGTGTCCTTCATCCCATTTGACAGTACCCGAAACTCGATAGATTTACACACGTTGCAAGCACTTCATCACGGCTGTACCGCTATTCATTTGGACAGCGACGGCAGATCCGCTTTCTCTTGGGTCAAGTTGGAAAAGTCGTGTGGCACCATCACATGGAGCAAACCAGTGTGGAGTTCCCTCCGATTTTCGCATGCTCAGCCCGATTTTTTCTTGAATGTGGATCCTGAAACGTTACCTGTTTTACCCGGCCTTCTAATGAAATACGGGGGTGGTCCTGGTAGTGGGAGTAGTGGGGCTGGTTTGAGTAGTGGACCTGCTGGACTAGGACCGGATGTCGCTACTGTAGGACCGGAAGAGGGATACATTGATCTCAACGGGGTGAAGGAGGTGGAAGTAGGGAGCAGGGATATTGATGTGGCCGCTGCTATGAAACGGTATGGGGTGGAATCATGGCCTGTCCAAGATTCCTGCATTTCCCTCGTTTTTGGCATGGTTCTCAGTGATAATCGCTACACGGCTTTCGTCTTTCCACCCAGAATGGCTTCTGTTTGGCTAAATGGTACTAAATATGATTGACATCTCACATGATAATGCTGTTATCCTAATTGATATGCTCTCCAAAAACCAAGACTGATTAACTCATGCTGATTAACTTGCTTTTGAAGGGTTGAGGGCAGTGGTCAAATCTTTACGACGAGTGATAGGAAAGCCAGACAGGAGGCTTGTGTGGCTGAAGGAACAATACTTGCAGTTGTACTATGAGGATGGACGGTGTCTTGCTCCTACCATGGCCGACGCAATTCGGGTACACAATCTCAACACTCACTCACTTTTCCCATTAGCAATTCCAATTGCTGACCATACTAGACAACTAACCGCATTTACCTGTTAATTTTTTTCGTCTGAGTAGGTGTTTGGTGGAAGAAGGTGGTCTTCTACTACTCCACAGGGTAATGCGCCAGATACTCCGCCATTTCGGAGGAACGCATCTGTAAAGTTTAGGAAGAAGCGGAGTTTAGCGAATATTCATATGATTAAGGTAGCAAACCCAAAATATGTTATGGTTCTACGCCACGTTCCTAAAATTAATGTCCGTAATTATATTAGTGGATAATGTTATTAATTAAATTAACAACCTTAGGAGTCACTAATTCGAGGGACTGAGCACACAATAAGTGAATACCATCGTCCACCCAGTCCAGTTTCTGGGAAGGGCAAAAATACGACTGATGTTGGTGATGGATCTGCTCCAAACACTCCACCGCACCAACATCATCAACACCACCATCCGGCATCCTTGACTCGAATTAAAAGTGCTGCTTCAATGGTACCTGGGACAACGTATGAAGGATCACCTTCCCCTCAAGCCCGAGTGTCCGCGCTGACTCATGAGACAAGACTGAACTTTCAGAATTTTGTTTTACTCTTCCAAGCCTTTAGGTAAGTAAAAAGTGATGTACATATTATGCACCAACAACGCCGCCGAAAATAATACGTTCCATTATGAAAATACATTTTTCATGTAAAAATAAAATTTGCAATTTTGTCGATAACTATCTACTTTTCAGTTTACGTGCAAGAAAGGATTTGAGGGACTTGTTTGATTCGATTGCTGTTGCCCAGAAACATGATTGCCAAGCAGAGTCTTCAGTTCCGGATTCACCGGATCGGAGTCAGTCCTCCTCCACATCAGGTATATGCATGTCTATTTATTAAATATATATGTCTTGATGAAGGACAGTTAAAAAAATGGGTTTTTATTATACAATTATTTTTATTTTCAGCTGGAGCCACACCTCGCCAAGGAGTCAAAACCAAAGCGCAACCAATTGGTACAAAGCCAGAAAGCAAATTCATTTACGATGCTATTGCATCCGCAAGCATTGTTCAAAACGGTGCAGGAGTAGAAACCTCACGAAGCCGAGTGGTGACATTATCCGCATTCACCACGTTCCTCAAAGTACAACAGGGTGAGAGGAAAATTGAAGCGGAAGTAAAGAATCTCATTGAGGTACTTGGAATTTACCAAAAAAAAACTACACTTTATTTTTTCCAAATGCAAGTACAAGTTTTATTTTTTTAAACTGTATTATTTTTAGCGTTTTGAACCTGACGAATCTCTTAGACAGCAGCATAGCATGTCTTTTGAAGGCTTTGCGAGATACATGATGTCCAGCAACAATATGGCATTTGTAAGTGAGCGGATAGTACCTCAAGAGGCTGAGCTGGATCATCCTCTGGCTCACTACTACATTGCTGCAAGTCACAACACTTATTTGACAGGGCACCAGCTAAAAGGGGAGTCCTCTGTGGAGCTCTATAGTCAAGTATGTGCTACCAATTTTCATCTTATTTGTTTTAGTAGGGTTTTCCAGAGTAAAATATATGTGTGTATTACAAATGTAAATAGGTACTACTCACGGGTTGCCGTTGTGTGGAACTTGACTGCTGGGATGGGGACGACGGTGATCCAGTAATATACCATGGGCATACTTTCACCACTAAAATTCCATTTCGTCAAGTGGTGGACGCGATCAATCGAAGTGCATTTTTGGCCAGCTCGTATCCAGTGATTCTCTCAATTGAGAACCACTGCAGTCTACAACAGCAAGCCAGAATGGCATGGACATTTCAAACCATTTTTGGGGATAAGCTAATAACAAGATTTCTGTTTGACGTGGACTTCACCGATGATCCTTGTCTCCCATCACCAGCCCAACTTAAAAACAAGATCCTAATAAAAAATAAAAAGATTCATGCCGAAATCATTCCTAATCCTCCTATACATCAGTCTTCGGAAAACAGTGGGAGTAGAGCCCGAGAGGCATCCATTCCACAGGGCAGGAACCGATCCGGGAGTAGGCCGCAATCAGCGAGAACAAATAGTATTGTGAGCAATGTGAGTGGGGGTTCCATGAATGATGAGTACTCTGAATCTGACTCGGATTACGAGGATGAAATCCCAGATGGTACTTGACCACTTTTCTTTGCATTTTGTTTACCCAGTCAAAATATTTTCATTTGCGAAGCACTTTAGCAAGAAAAAGATCATATCACGTAAATTGAATTTTGTTTTATTTTACCAGAGCGCCTTCAACCATCAACATTTTCACGACAAGCGTCGGAACAAGCTCTGCCCACAACACCCCGGACAGACTCCCTTACAAGTCAGGAGTCCTCCGTGAAAAGTAACACAAAACGTTTAGCTGGGTTGGCGGGCGGGCCAGGTGGTGGACCATCCATCGGTCAACGAAGTGAACAGGGTGAGTTTGTGGAGCTGGAAGACGTGCCAAATTACCAAAAGAAGAAACAAAGCAGCCAAATAGCCCGGGAACTTTCCGACTTGGTTATTTACGTTCAAGCCATAAAGTTCCGGGGTTTAACTACGCTCAGTCCTAGCAGCTCCGTGAGAAATAAAATGTTGCAAAAGAAAAGCATCCTTCCCACCTCAAATCAAGCCTCTATAAGCCAACCGGTAACACCGGCTACGAGCTCCACCTGCACTGCCCCTATACCTTCGGATCATTATCCGCGACGAGTCCAAACAAATCAGACCCTAACCTTCACAATACAATTTAGGGAGTTGGCTTTTGTCCGTTTTACCGTGATTGACTGCAGCAGTGGGGGTAGCGGAAGTGGACATCCCCTTGCTCAAAGGGTAATCCCCTTTAAAGGGCTACGACAAGGATACCGTCACGTGAGACTGAGAAGCATCACAAACCAACCACTTCCGGTGACCACTCTATTTATCCATTCGAGATTTGAGGAGGAAGGGGAAGAAATGAACATACCCAATGGACAGAGGAGCCTGTCCAAAGAAGACTCGTTGAGGGAGTCCATGCTTGACTTTGAGGGGAGTTTTACCACCACAGGTCAAACATTTGGCAAGCCATTCCTACCCTTAAAACGAAGAATGTTCTTCCTTGCAATTCACGGAGTGGTCAGTGAGGAGCCGTATACAATTTTGAAGGTAACTCAGGACACTACAGCGATGGAAGTCATCAACTCGGCGCTACAGAAAAGCGGACGCCAGACAGCGGAGAGTGCAAAAGAGTACGTGCTGATTGAGGAGGTGGCTAGAGGGTGGGATGCCAAGGAGAAGGATCTACCTCCAACACAACGCGTCCTGGATCCGGAGGAGAAACCACTTCAGGCGCAGAGTCAGTGGAAAGGGGAGGGGAAATTTATTCTGAAGAAGACAGGAAACGATCCAAGTAGCAGAGCATGGCTTTCCTCCATTTCCGCGAGGGGAGGCAGATTCACGGGGGATAGGAAGGCAGACAAAAGCACAAGGGAGGATGATCTTCAGCATTGGGGAGAGGATGACAACTTTTTGGTGTGCGTTCACAATGTCTCCCCCGAAATACCTTATGCCATTTTAAAGGTAGGTATAATTTTGAAGCATTTTTATCCTTTGTAAAAAACCAAGCCTTTATCTTGTTTTTTTAATTGCAATAATTCAATTAAAGGTTCCGATACGAAGCACCTCACAGGACATAATTGCCCAAGCTTTTGTGAAAGCACGTCGTCTTGAGGATCCAGCAAAATTCGTGTTGGTTGAGGAGCTCGAGCCCATGCTTCCATCCACCTCGGGACAATCAGAGTCGGCAGGCTCCTTCCGCAAAAAATCCTCGTCCAGAACAACTACTCGAATTTTAGATGACGATGAAAATGTTTACGAGAGACAGTTGAAATGGAACACTGTGGGAAAGTAAGTGGAGCTCTCAAAATAATAAGTAACCTTATTTGTAAAATTTTTCGCCATCTAATGTGTTGAATTCTTACTACCAATTTGTTTTATAGATTTGTTTTGAAAGAGAGAAAGCAAGCATTTTCCCTGTTTGGTTCAACAAGCAGCAACAGCCAAACTTCTCAAGGTGGCACCGGTGATAAACTAAAACCCCCCAAAGGGGGTGGCCTACGAGTATCCACACTCGCAAGACTGGGTAAATTACGAATTCATCGAAGCAGTAATACCAAACACGGGGATAAAGCTAGGCAGTATTTGGCCGAGCGTCAGGCTCACAGCCTTCACGATAACACAGCACAAGTTAATCGACCAAGAACTTCCAGACCTCGGCGGACGGCGCACTCGGAAGGAGAAACGCTGTCGGAGGACGAAACACCTCCAGAAACTGATTTCAAGTCTACCGTCGCCAGGTTGAAAAAGGTGAGCTTGAGACGGTTTCGAGTATGGAAGTAAAAAAAGTGAAAAGAAACTATCAAGCTTAACAAACTACGATACGGTATTCCTATATGCTACACAGGGGGTACTTGGGTCGTTCCCCCATATCCCCCCAATATATACAAATAACACATCAGTCAATAATAAATTTTGTCACAATGCGCACACAAGCAGACGAGACTTACAATACAAAACAATTAAATTACCATAATAATATTATTAGTAATAATATAGTACTTAGCCATAGTAGGTAGGTAGCTAATTATAAAGTGGCACAATTATTTTTAGTAATGTACGAACGTACCTACCAAAAATACCAAGTAATCATAATATGTTAAGTTAAAGAAATAAATATTCATTCAAGTCTATCACGTCATGTCATCTTATATGCCTGTGTATTTATATTATTATGTGGTGTATATTTAGTATGTAGGAGCCTTGGTACCCTTAATAAAAAAATCATTTTTTAAAAATTACCTTTCTTTTTTTACAAATAAAAATAACTCCCAGTTCTAATTTTCTCTGTTTGTGTGACCATATTATGTATTTAATGCAAAGTTGCAAAGACAGACAGACGAAAAGATATAGAGGGAGACGATACAAATAAAATTATTTGTGTAGTAGCGTGCGGAAATAAACCAAAAGGTTTTAGTGAAAATTTTTCCTGCTTTTTTCGTCGACCTTTTAGTTATGGATCAACATAAATAAATATTACCTTTAAATAATTTTTTTTGAGGAGGACATTTTCTAATTATTTAGTGAAAAATTAATTTAAAATAATTATGATGACTAATATATAAACTAAATATATACAAATCAAAACTGACCAGTACTGTACTGTATATACATACTAAATCTTTAAGAAAACAATATTCTACAAACAAGATTTTTTAACGAATTTTGTAGCTGCTGCTTGTATATTTATAAATAAATTATTATCATTGCTACTAGCATTTTTGTCAGCTATGTAAAACTATCAGTTAGTCAAAACAAAAATCCAATCTGTTGAATCTTCATAAAAAAAATTACACAACAAATACCTACAAATTATAATACTTTTTGGTTTTGGTCTTAAAATTTTATGGTTTATCAACATGTTCTCCANGTTGAATCTTCATAAAAAAAATTACACAACAAATACCTACAAATTATAATACTTTTTGGTTTTGGTCTTAAAATTTTATGGTTTATCAACATGTTCTCCATCTTCTATAAATCTCAATGCTGTGATAACCTAATTATCCTCACTTTATCTCTCTCTCTCTCTCACTCACTCAAAATCTCAAACTTATCACCTTTGATTTTTTTTACATTACAATCATCGACAATGATGATCTAACAATAATCAAAATACTAAATTATGTTGTTGTCGTTGTTGTTATTACTACTACTACTACTAAATTACTATTGCAAAAAAAATCTACCTTATTGGAAACAACATATATATATATATATATATCATTATAATGAAAGCTGTTAAATTTTTGTAGTAATAATTGTCATGTATGTAAGTATTCTCATACTTTTGGCCTGTTCCTTTCAAATTTTTACCAACAAGATCATCATCAACAAATATTATATTACATATTATATTATATGTTCAAAAAGGAAAAAAAATCTCGACTTCCGTTTACAGAACTATTACTACTACTTGTGCTACTGCTAGTTTAAGTAACTACGTGTATTATTATTATTATTATTGTTAAGAAAATCTATGAAAATTATTGAGATTTTTACTCTGGTAGTAAAATTAAGCTATACGTGTATATAACATACATACAATATATTATATAATATTGAAATACATATACATATATATCGTGTCGTTTGTAAAAAAAACCATTGAAATCTTTCATTACTTGGTATTTTCAAAATAATAATTGAGGGTTCAAAAGTTGTTTAAAACATATTTACACCAAAAAAACTTTTTTTAAAAACAAAAACAAGTTCTTGTGTAAAGTTTTGTTTTGTTTTTGAAAAACAACAACAAAGGTGGTCAAATTTTTTTTACAAAAACAAAAGTAAATTATTACATAAGTAAACAAGAAGTATTCATATTTGTGTACTACTTTTAAGAGCACCAAGAAAAATATTCCAAGTTAAAAATCCGAACTAAATACATATATTAAAACAAAATTCAAAATATTAATATTATTATTGATAATATAAATTATTATGTAATGTAAAGAGAACACTTAATTTATGAACAGTTCTCTCTTTTTTTCATGTGGATGAAAAGTGTAAAGTCAAAAAAAAAAAACTTTCATGAACACGTTTCTACAACGTATTATTTAAAAACAAGAAGAAAGAAGTGATTGAATTTCGGTAGTTTGATATTTACATAAGAAAAGAAAACTTTTGTACGTTGTAACTATAATCGATTTATTGAGAATTTTCACATAAAAAAAATACAAATTGACAAACATTATTATAAAGAACAAAAAAAATTATTTCATAAAAAAATAGCTTTTACAATTTAAATACATATATATTCACAGTTTTAGCTTTATTAAAGGAATGAATGTTGAGCTTGAACAAAATGAAGTCAGCAAAAGAAGATGAAGAAAAAAAATCTCTGTATTTTCCTTTTTCAAAACAAAAAAGGAGTTTGGCCTGTTATTTGACTTTTTCGTAAATAAATACAATCAACTTATTACTACTACTACTACATATTTTTCTCATATCATTAATTATTTTATATTGTATATTTTGCTTAATTTGTAACAAAATATATATACGCGTAGCTCATCAACTAGTTAGGCAAAAACAATCCAACAAAATATATACCTATGTATGTATTGGTACCTATATATCTTGATTGTAATATCGATAATATATTAACATATCCGCAATCATAAAATAAAGTGCACATTTAGTAAATCCAGGGCCAAAAAAGAAAGAAAGATAGAAATCACTTTTTTTAAACCACACTTTCATTTAGGATATTACTTTAAAATGTATTTCTAACAAATTAAAATTTATTAATTTCATGTGTACCAAATTATCAATTATAGTTAGTCATTTTATTGTTACTGTTTTTAATAATTATTAATTGCAGTATCGAGTTGATTTTAATCGTGTGTGATGAACAGATGAAGAAAAAAAACTTTTATTTAACAATTTATGTAGTGGGTGTTTCTATCTGTGTTTTAGTGTAATAGTTTAAAAAAAAGTGTTTAAAGATATCAAGAAATAGGGATGCGGATGGTACTATAATTGAAAAAAAGTAACAATAATAATTGTTTGAATGTTGAAATTTTATGAGTGTGAGTGTCAAGTAAAGGTAACATTAAGATCACTATAATTTTTACTGTATTTTTTTTAATTGTAGAGTAGTAACCTATTACACTGTACATATGTATATATATATATATATATATATTGTTGAAGCGATACAAAGTGTTATTATTATTATTATTATATGCATACATATGACATTATTTTTAAAACTTTTATTTTGGAGAGAAATAATCATCATTAGTGTATTTAAATGGAGAGTGATGATGATGATATTAAAGAGGATGACATTTTTGTGCAGAAATAAACTATAAAAAAATATCATTTTTATGTGATGTGAGGCTGGTCTGAGACCATATATAAAAATAGTTGTAGAGATGTATTATTAAACTGTTGTAATATTATCATTATTATTATCGTGCTAAAAATGGACTACTTTATAGTATGTAAATATTATATGGTATACATACATAAATACACATTATGTATGAATATAGCAAATTATACATATTATAAATTTGATGTTATACAAATGCCATTTTTATCGACCTTTGCAAAAAAGTAATATATTATATGTTACAATATCTCGTATGTAAGTTGTTTAACGAAAGTGAAAAATAAAGGATTTTAAATGATGAAAAAGTAAGTTGTAAGTTATTTTTTCTTGGACGCTCATATTCAATCAGTCTTCAATAATTTCAATTTATTGAGAGTACATATTAGTTTTAATTTTACTATGTCATTGACGAACGGCACATTTTAAGACATAACGGACGATCAGGGTTCCCACCCTTGCCTGGCCAAAATTTCATCAAAAATACGATAAAAAATTCATTTCCACAAACCAATGTAATTTGACACGCTGATTACGAATCTGATTGTTGTAATGAGCACTTTATTTTTTTCTAATTTGCATAAACATTTTAATAAAGGCAGCGCGCGTTTTATAACCACAGGTAGTGTTGTAGCTCATATACAGTGTTTATTAGCATTTCCCGAAATGGTTATATCCCGTTCCCGTTGGAGGTGCATGTCCCTCAGCCAGCCGTTCGTTCTTGCGCGCTCTTTTTGACCTCAGTGGACCCAAACTTTGTATGAAAGTACCTTAGGGTATTTCGTAATTGAGTTGCATAATAAATTATTTTATTATGTGATTGTGGTAAATTGGGGCATACTTGGATTTCTACACACGGAGCACGAATATGTCATCCGTCAACCTCTACCCCTCACCAATGATTACAGCAAAATGTTTTTCCACTCGGTCTACGATAGCTCAGAGTCATGTAAAAGTAGATATACTACCCCACGTTTGTCAAATCTCTCAATTCCCATTTGAACGCGTGATGTGCGATGAATGAAGTATAATCGAAGGTTTAGTTCTCGACACCAAAGAGGAAGACGAGTTCTGTCCGGAATACGAAAGTCTTTTGTGCTGTATACCAAAGTAGCTTATGCGGAGTGTGGGCATATCAGTTGCGTGAATTACATGAAAAGGGCGGAATTGGGGGGTGTGGTAGTGGTACCACGGAAAATGCTAACGGAAAAGCGGAAAAATCTGGTCACCGGATTCAAAATCCCGTAAAAAGCTTGTGGGGCCGCCTGTTCTCTCTGGGGCAAATTGAGAAGTCGAGTTTTGGAGGTAATCTGGTAATGGCTGTACAAGAGATGAAATGGTCTGTGGTGAGGAAAAAGCAAAAGGATTTTCAGGAGACCCTTAAAATGCCAGATGTTTGATTAGAGTCATTATTAACTTCACCTTTTTTGTTTGCTAATTCATCTTCGTCCTCATATTCACGCGGATTACGAATCATCAAAAGTATCATGCTGACGACGAGCCCAACGGGTAATTACTAATTACTAATAATTATTATCGTCTGAATTTTTGTCGTGAGTTGAATTTTCCACGATGTAATAATACGAAAATATTTCATGTAAATATTACAGAGCTGACATGATTGCATAACCACATGAACGTGAACAAAAGAGGCAATATTAGTTGTGTCTGGTTTGTAGGTACATTTGAATCGGAAGGACACATAAATGAAATTATTTGGTGTTTAAATTTATATTTATTATAACTAATTTTCAGCACATATTTCCATCAAAAAATAGTATTATGCATTAAAGCTACATAATTTAAATTTTACTATTTCATTAATTTAAACGAACAACCAATTAATTTTCACACTCTGTCTGATGATAATATAATATAAACATTACATTACATTATCACATCATATCATACCCCATACCCCTTTCCTCACAGCAAAGTGAATATATAATAATTAATAACTATACTTCAGGTTTAGTGTAAGAAGATGAATATACTAAAAATAAGTGCTTATCAATAACCAAAACTAACGAAGAAAATTAATAACAGTACATAATAAGAGCAATTGATTAATTTACACTTCAATAATCATCCCATGTATCATCAACGGTTATGACTTTCAGAAACGGTACCAGTACAATGCATATTGCATATAATCTGGTTCCTCTTCCTTGGCTGGAACTTCAGCTTCACATAAAGGTTGAACATCCACAACCTCTTGAGTCTCCTTTGTTGTAGTCACGGAAGTATTCTCTGCCACAGGATCTACGGAAACTTTTAAAGAAAGATTTCGTGCAGATGGTACCAGGTGGCTTGCATCTTCAGATCTTTTTACTGTAACGACCTTACCATCTTTGGTTTCTTTATCATCGCGTTGCTGGCTTGGAATTTGTGCGGCAGGTTCAATCGGATGACTCTTAGCTACTACGGAACTACTCTCTTTCACAGAGTCTTTGGCAGACACTTTGAGCAGATTTGGGGCAAGTGTCGCTGGGTCAGTTGTAGCTTCACATCCTTCCAATTCAGAGATCGCAACTGCCTCTTTGCTTCCTGCAGCAACGCGTTGTTCGCTGGGGATTTCTGCCGCCGGCTCAATTTTACCAATAGCTGTTGAAGTACTGTCTTCCGCAAGGGCTTCAGCAGAAACTTTGAACACCTTTTGGAAACTTGTCGCGGGGTCAGTTGTAGCTTCACATACTTTCAATTCAGAGATCGCAACTGTCTCTTTACTTCCTGTAGCAAAGCGTTGTTCGCTGGGGATTTCTGCCGCCGGCTGAATTTTACCCATAGCTGTTGAAGTACTTTTTTTCACGGACGAATCCCCTTGTTCCTTTACTGAAACTGTTAAATTTCAAAATACAAGTAAGTTTAGTTGCTTTTCCCGTATTTATAATTTTATTTAAAAAGTTAATTTATATCACAATATTGCTGTCGCCCAATTGTACTATTATTACTTCAATTAATCTTATTATCCACTACGTGCATAGTAGTAGAAATAATACAAAAATTATCTAACCCCCTAATTTTGAATAGGTAATACATCACATTGTACTTACATTTTTCAATCACTACATGGTCAAGTTGATGCCGATTGGCAGAAGGGGAAATGATAACCTTGCTCGTTCGGTCTCTGCCACTTCTATGACCTGGGCCGTCATACTTGTCGCGACAGAGCTTCACTTCAGGTACCCCTGCATCTACTTGCTGACTTTGCCGAGGTTCTTGAGGTGATGTAGCGTTCCTCGTCACAGTTTTGAACTCTTTTGCATTCTTTCTGTGCATGTCCGATTTCCCACGGCCCCCATCTTGACTTCCTTGGGCGTCAACAACGTCATTTGCTAGAGTAGACGTAACCGAGTGGTAATTAAAATTTTCTTTATTACCCACTAATTCTTTACGTTTGCTGGTCATCTTCGCCAGAGTGTCGGATTTATGAATTAATCCAGATACACGAGCCTCCTCTCGCAGTACTTTCGCCAAAGTTCCTCTTACAATTGAGTTCCCTATAAAGAAATCATTATGACATCATTCATACTATGTCAACCCCCTTATGCTTGTTAAACAATAAAATGAGAAAAATGGTTGAACATACAATCACCGGGAGTCATTAGATGCTTTCGAAACACACGAATGCAAAAGTTCTTATATCTTCTTTCCTTTGCTAAGCTTTCAGCTCGCTCAATCCTATTAAATAAACGTACATACGTGTAAATGGATACATAATATGAGATTCAACAATAAAACTGAACTTCAAAAAACACTTACGCTGGTCCATTCGGCCCTAACAAACCGGCACCCTGAACTGTCACTAGGAAACATTCCTCCTTCCAACAGTAGATAAACTCGGTCACAAGTCCAAATTCTGACGCCCAGACCACAAGCTCGTACATAAACGGATCTCTCTGCGCAACGTATCTTGGAATGCCAGCAATAACATATGACGATTCTTCCAAAAATCGGAACTTTTCTACGGCCCCAGGATACCAACACTTGGTTAAGAATTTTTTTTGATGACCTGACGACACCAGATGTTTTAGCCAGGCGTCATACCGTTGGTGGTCTGGTTCTGGCTTATCTGGATTATTGCAGGTGGTACAAAAGAAGTTCATTTTGAAGACAAAATAATAAAATTTAATTAATTCTCACTTCACATATTTATTACACGACGTCGACAAGAACTGTGTGTGTGAACTAACAGACGAACTTGCTCTGCTCTTTACGACTACACAAAGGATTCTTAATCGTGATGCAACGTTGGTATGGTAGTAGACTGTACACTATTCTTTCCAGAACATTCCAACCACATGGCCAGCTACTCAACGTTACCTCTTGTACTAAATTTAACAGGGGCACATTAATACAAAATTTATGCATATAATTTACATTAAAATTATACATGACAGACAACAAATCATGAGCAAAGAAACTTCTTCACCTCTTTTAAGCATCCATGTTATAGACCACTGCATCTCTTTGTTACATTGGGCCCGCATACAGTATATGGTATATACAATCACCATTATTAAGGGTCACGACAAAGAATATGACAATTAAAATTTTGTACCCATATCACCTTCCTCCGAGTGATGAATAGAATACGGTACATTTACGATTTGAGAGCTGAAAATAAGTACGCTCATGCAATTTGACCTCCTGACAAAGAATATCACAAAAAATGTACAAGAAGTGTATTTGAACATGGCGGTAACAAGGTAGCAAGTGTATTGGTTACCTAATATGTTCACGGTACATTTGTTGTAATAAGCGTGTTGTGATGTGATTATGTGATGATAATGGACATGTACTTATAAACAATATATTCTATGACGTCTAAGTAAAGCTAAATCTTAATTGAGCTGTGATTGCCTCAAAATCGGGTTTTGCTTCATGGTGATCTGTAACATGACATTTGTTAACGACAATAAATTACGAATTGTAAACCACACTTCCTGCCGTTTCGCAAGATTTAGCTAGATGGGAAAACGCAGGTCATATGCATGATGATTTCGATTTCAAATTTAACATGACCCGGGGTTGAATATAGATATTGTTAGTAGGAGGGTGGTTGCTTCTGGCAGCCATGCATGTGCAATTGTGTAGCTGTAATCCAACATGGTGATAAATGTCATGAATAGGCGATAATTTAGCCGCAACGACCATCTTCCTTGGGGTAGCAGTTCAGGACTATACCTGCATGCAATAGACTGTTAGGCATGACATGTAGTATTTAGGATTAACATAGGGAGGTGTTTAATATTATCGGTGTAATTGTGGATTGAACCTAGATGTAACTGTAAACGGGTATATGTGTAATTAAAAAATAAGAACTTGCAGATGAGCAATCATCTGCTACCGGAACCTTTTAAAGAATATACGTACCAAGCAAATGTGCTCAGGAGAGTGCGGACATACATATGGCTGACAGATTTGATCTCCAATATTATTAAGGACCGGATAACGGTCCTAAATAATTTTAGTATTTGCATTGCATTCCATTTTGTCAATTCGGTCAAGGACAAAATTGTCCTTCTCATAACTTATAAATCATAACAAAGTTCATGGATCATCACATCATCAGCACTGAATATGCGTGGTGCGCTGCACGTCGTTCTTTACTTGACAGTAAGTGCTTGTCCTTTTGAATTTACATTTCTACTTGTTAAGAACCGCCTAC
>JAHZNC010003056.1:0-15315 GCA_027744095.1 Zhuqinia jingwanae
TGTGGAGTGTATTCCAACGGCTCTTCGCTCCCAATGGATAAATGAAGAGATCGTCAAGAGGAATCGAACAATTGCGCGGAGCAACATAAATGTACCTAGGTCCAGGTCAGGAACACGATTAAGTCGATCAGCATCCAATGGTCAAGAATCAAAATCATCACTGCCAAACGATAAGCATCATACAGCAACTCCTCATCGTCAAGACGAACATGCTCTGGAAAACCGTAACGGTACATCTGTCTCTTTGCCAGCAGATCCTTCAATTGCACAATCTCGGTCATCACGTGCTTCTCTTCCTCCTCCTCCACAACCTCCAGACTATGCAACACCACCATTGTCAAACGAACAGATACCACAAAATTCTAAACAATTCGTGGCCGTTACAGTACCGAAATCACGACAACCAGCTCAACGATCTCCACAATCAACTCAAAGTGGAACACCACAAATCGAGAACACCTCACCGCCATCACCAACCCAATGCCCAAACCCACCACCACCTCCTCCACCACAGCCACCTCAATGTTCAACATCAGCAGGTGAACCACCGAATCATCCTCATCTACCACCACCAACCTTAGGATACCCACACAAAAACAAAAGCTACAAGTAGCTTATTGTCTACTATCAGCGAGTCGTCTTCATCAGAAGTGTATTTCACAGACGAAGGATTAACTCATTCCAATTTGCAATATCCAATGACAGATGACAACACGGAGGAGGAAAATGAGCAAGAAATGAGCAATCAGCAAATGACAACAAGACGTTCCACACGCATCACTACCCGCCCACACAACTATTACCACTAAATCAAACTAAAAATCGAATATCAATGTATTTGCTTATCTATATACTTCATTAAATATTGCAGTAATAATATTTCATTTATTTTTATAAACTACCAGCACTACCGCCACCACTCATTCCATCTTGAAAAATACCATCATGTTTTTCCACCATGTTCAATGCCTTTATCAACCCCCACAACCTGATCAAGGACCCCGCCCGGGACCGCCCCTTCAACCACCTCATCTTCCCGAACCCACTCACCCCACCAACATCAACTGAAGGATAAGCCAACGTCTCTAATTACCCTCATCCAATCATAACAATACATACAACATAAACATCAATATACGATAACCAAGTTAACTTACGATCTTCACCGATGATAACCATACAACAGTTTAGAACCATAGAGTTCAAGTTAATCAAAGGGGTGATAAGAACGCCCTCCTACCTTACTACTTATATATATAGCAGTTCTTTCAAATGTGCAGAGTACGAAAAAGTTAGTTGATGACTGATGACATGATGACGACTGTAATTGCGGAGATTATGTGGAAACCAAGTTTTACTTCTGAAAATAATAGCTAGTAGAGCCTTCAGAGTTTTATTCGTTTGATCAGTTATTATACAACTAAAACAACATGCGTGCGCACACGTATCACAACAATATAATAAAAAGTGTGTACAACTGGAACTGCATATATGTATGTAGGTAGGTATAGTATTATGTTTTTTTGCCCAAACTACATATACCTAACTCATTTACTATAATTGTTTTGAACAAAAGATGCAGTCTGTTTTTTTATTACATAAATCATACTGATTTATTGATTTTAGTTGGTGGTTTGGAAGTCCATATGGTCAAAACAATACTAATAGCTGTGTAGTCTTTGATCTGGCTAATTGGCAACCTTGCAACATAATTGGTTCAAATAGCTAGAACAACAAACTACGTCAGTAAATATTGTAGCTAACTTTGTAGTGTGTCATTAGTAAAATCATGTAACAAAAAAATGGAGTTCATGCTTCTTTGATAATTTTGCTTTATGAGATGACATTTTTAGAGTAGTTTTAACAAAGGCAAACGTTTAGAGGCAAGTTTTTGAGCTTACCCCGTTTTGTATAGCTCATTACATTCATTCACTTTACTTGTTTTTTTTACTTGAATATCAAAAAAAAACGAATTATATTTCCTTGTACGTATGACGTAAGAGTTTAAATTCAAATATTTGCATTTACTTTTAAAAAAGAACTTTTTTTCAACTCGTCGTATTTTTAGACCGAATTTCGGTCATTTGGTTGTTCAGCCAATAACGAAACTTGCTGAATGAATTGTTTGGGATATTATGGAATACATCATTTCTTTGTAAAAATTTTTTTTTTAAAAACAATTCATGTGACCACAGCGGACGCTATATTCAAGGATTTAATTTGCAGTGGAATTTTGACATGCGACGGGTTGGAATCCGACAGGAAATAAACCTATGCAGGACAAGTATCAAATTAAAGTGTCTCTTGTTCAGGTCTAAAATTGTACCTATATTAGACTTTCGTCGTCCCTTTTTTCTTGGTATAAAAGAAAACGCGTCCCATTTTAGCTTTTAGTATTCTCTTTTGTGAAGAATTTCTTTTATTTAATTTATTTCCCGTGTACCCCCATCCCTCTTTTCGTATATATGGACTTTGTGCAAAAAATATAAGTACACAGTATATATTTGTTGTGGATCAAATTCCTTTTAAAAATACAGACACCATATTCCAGTACTAAACACTGTTCAAATATTTGGTAACCGTGACGAGGGATCAGATTTCCGTTTTATATACATCAAACTCTCGTGCCATTACAGATGCTGTTTACTTTAAAAATGCTTTTTTGTTGATAAAGTATTTTTGTGTTTAAAAAAAACCTTGTGTGCAGCATTATCCCTCCTTAAATCTTGACAAAAACTTTTGCAGCAGTAGCCTTGTTAAAGCGAACACTTGTGCTAAAGAAATTTTTTTTACGTGCTGAACTGAATAACGGATACAATAAAACATTTTGTATGCCCAAACAAAAAACTATATTATGTCAGTTGACATTGACAGTGCATTATGTTTTATTATTACACAATCAATGAAAATAATCTGATACGTACTTGGAAAATGACTTGGAAAGCTGTTAAATACTTCAGATTCCAAAAAAAGGTGAAAGGAGTGATATAGTGTCGCAAGGCATTATGTTGAAATTTCGTTTGTTGTTGTAATATAAATAGAGAATTCTGCTGTAAATTTCATGTGATCTAACAGGCACTCTATATGACATTTCCATGAAACATTTTTTTGATCAGTTTTATGCTGAAATTACAAAATCGTGTATGCTATGCAGGGCTTGGGGAACATCCGCCTGCTGTGGTATGACCGCAGCTGCAGCATAATTAATAATTGACATCTTGTGCGTCATTTATGATAAACGGGTTATCGAAAGTTGTCACACAGACAACATGTGTGTATAAAATAATAGACATGATTACATGCTCTTCCGCCAACTTACCTTTTTATGCGACTAAAACATTTTTAGTGGTTGAGTTTTTTGTTGTTTCTGCACATCTTGTATTATGTTTTTATTACTGTTTGTGTTTTTATTTCGCCCCATGTTTGGCTTGTCAGCAATATTTGTACTACCGTTTTATAACGCAGTTGGTTTGTCAGCACAGTCGTATTTGTATGTTAGCTTAGCAGCTCTGTATGCTGGAAGCCTTGCATGTAACCTAAAAAAACGAACAAAATTAGAAAAGCTGCCTAACATTTTCTTTAACTGCTTTCTATTTTGTTTGACGGTTGTGTTTCCCTTTTGTTTTCGGGATAAAGATAAAAACCACATTGACAATGAGCTAGAAAGCATGATGATGTGTCTATTGTACAATGTTAATGTGGTGCGGAGGGAGCCTTTGTCCAGAAATTCCGTTTGTCAGGAAATTTGGACAAAGTTTGGGTTCTTTTGTTTGCACGTACCAGGCGCGTGACAACTGGATAGTGACAGTTTCGTCTTTTTGGATGCCTTCATATCCTGTCAATAACATAAACAAAGAAATAATACTAAAAACATACCTACCTATACACAAAATAAGCATAGGTATATTATTATTTCACATTATTCACATATTGTGGTAGACTGTTTGGCTATTTTTAGTCTTACTTCCAAGTAAAAATACAAAAGTTCCATGAAATCCAGTGCTTACGCATACAAAAGCTTGAATTCTCCGTTTTTGTGTGTGTGTCATTTTATGTATAATTTAAAAAATACAGCCATCTGAAATGCGGTGTAGGTATATATTATGTGGAAAATGCCCGACTTTACTTTGAGACGCAACACCATTATTCTGCCGAAAGGGAACTTATTGTAATTTGGCCTTTCTTTTGTACTCACATCAATCAGCCCAACAAAGATAATATTTGTTGCTTTGCCTACAACCAAATTCTTTGAAATTGGAAACAGAATTCTTTGAAATTGGCAGCAGAATTATTTGAAATTGGAAACAGAATTCTTTGAAATTGGAAACAAAATTCTTTGAAACATGTATTTTTATGCGTTTAAAATTTAAAAGTGACTCCTATTCTTTCGAGACACGAGTGCGAGCGTGGGAAAGTGGAATGAGTTAATATGTCTTTATGTATTTCGATACCATGAATGAGCTTATTTCCATTTACAACTGGCGCAAATTAATCGCCTAATTAAAAGGACTGCAACACATTTGCAAGTTGGTATGATTCATTCAGAAAAAGAGAAAGTAAGTCTACAGATTTGACACTTTTGTGATAACCCATATACCGTGTAGTGTAAAGGACATGCATATAAACTGGCAAATTCCCTTTTCAAACCTTGTGTGAATTTATGTGGCCTGCTTGTATTACATTATGAGATTAAAATGACAGTAACCGCACTTAACTAGCGAAATTCCAACTGCAGCAAAGACCACTCTCTCTCTCTCCTACCAAAATATAAGCAGCCAAAAAAATTCTGCTACGTGTATGCAGTTATTAACAAAGTCATACCAAATCCCTTTCTGCAAGTTCTTTGAAACACAAGATTTGCTTTTCATAATCTGATTATCCAACTGTCACACAAAACACGGTTAGACAATTAGTCTCATAATTAGTCTCACTGTCACATAAGATTTTATAATCTCCTGCGTTTCAAGTAGTTTGCCTCTCTTTTTTTTGCTTCGACAAAGTAAAAAAGGCGGCAATGGTAGGTGGCACATTCTTGTCCAGTAATAAAAAAATCTCCGTCATTTCATCCTTATGTATGTACAGTACACCATTTTAAATATAAGTATATTCTGTCCATTCCAAGGCTTGTGGCTTTCAAGAAAATGCAGTGTAAAGTATTATCGCATAAATATCTTTATGGCTTATGGCACCCCATTTAATGCTACATAAAAGGTCACCGGAAAGAAAAATATATGGACATGAAAGTTGGGAGCACACAGCGAAATCTTGATAAGGCTCCAAGAGGGTTATGGTTTATTTCCTTCCTTGAAAAAATGTGTCATGACCAGACACTAAAAATTGTCCATCTTTATGTTTTATAATTCCATCATTTAGTTTGGACCATGTTGGCCTTGGTTACAAGCACAATTCACAATGTTTGAATACAAGGTTTTCAAATATTATACACAACAGTTAAAATTCAGTTTTAAAGGCATGTGGAATGTTGAAAAAATTAAATATAAACACTGTCCAATGTTTAACCTTGTTTTTATCAACGAGCGTTTGAACTTAAAGTGTCCATTTTTACCTGCTGACCACTGTTTTCATATGAAAATGAAAGGAATAATATATGAGAATCTTGATGAAACAGAACAGAACGGAACTCTCGTGAATAGGGAACAAAGAAAGCAGTAATGAACATACCTACATGTACATACCTATATTTGAACAAAGGATCCAGTCCAACAAGGGCTTAAATTAAAAACTATATGAAAGAAGGGATCTTTTATTATATTCACTGGTTATTTCAGTGGAACGAAAAACGAAATATCAAGTGTTCAAAACTTTATTGTTGGACATTAACATTTCATAGTTTTTTTGTTACTTTCAAAGACTCTGAGACGCTGTCATGTTCTTAGTAGTGCAGAGGAGCTACCAGACAGCCAACAAACGTAAATAAATTAAGATAGACACGTTTTGCGTTTACCCTGTAACGCTGAAATATTGTTTTATATCGTCATATTATTCATTTTGTATGAAGCGTTCATAGTCGTCGCAATGCACTGTCAACTGTACCATTTACTTGAAGCAAGTTTTTTTTATAAAACTTTTTCACATGTCGACCGTATTTAAGAGACACCGCATGCAGTATTTAAATTAAATATTTATTTTTAGACTGGTACAAAAATTGTTCCAGAGATGTATATAAAACGTGATACGTGATAAGCACAAAAAAATTAATTAATAATTTAATAGATTTGTTCAGGAAAATAAAATGCAAACACCTTGTGTGCTAAATTCTTTTCTAGCCATACGTTATGAGTTCCCTCTCATTCTGGGTGTTCTATATTGCAAATTTCTTTCTGCTGATCTGACTTCACAAGATCCAAGCACGCGGTGCTACATAAACAAAGCTGCAAGACCTGTAAATACGTAGCTTTGTGAGTGAGTAGAATGATACGTCGCACTTGCTATAGGTTAAAAGTAAAAAAAAGTAAGAATTTTCATTAATAACTACCCGGGTTAGAAGATGGGGGGCTGAAAATCAACAGGGGGTTCTTAGATAAGAGCTAATTAAGGTATCTGTGTACCAAATATGAAGACAGTTAAGCAAACCGTTCTGAAGTTATGATGATCCCCACAGACGGACAGACAACTTTACCCTGGTACACAGCTACGTAATTATTATTATGATAATCAACGCCCATGAAGATTAACTATTTTAATCTCTTAATCACTTTCTTTATTATTCAACAACAATAATCTTTAGCGAAATTACATATAATTTAAAGCATTAACGTAACTTTTGCCAATCAACAAGCATGTGGTCTGTTCATTANAAATTACATATAATTTAAAGCATTAACGTAACTTTTGCCAATCAACAAGCATGTGGTCTGTTCATTATGACCATGATTTTTTCATCGACCGAGACACACTTGAATATTCAAGGCACTACTCGCAGCATACACACGAGGGAACAATTTACAGAGCATTCTACCAAGCTACTACACGACACACATTACGAATTGCATAATTTGTACATTACCGCTAAATAATTTCATGACATGGGTAAAAGGAACATGTACATCAATATATTTAATTCAAATTCCACAGCAAGAGTAGATGGCTATGAACAGACAATGGAGAAGGAGTTCTCATTGCCCGTTTGGAATGAATGAAGGCTACTCTATTCATGTTTGTTTAGCATATACGTTGCCATTTAATTTAAACCATTGCATTTTAATCGTCATGAACAATGGAGAAGGAGTTCTCATTGCCCGTTTGGAATGAATGAAGGCTACTCTATTCATGTTTGTTTAGCATATACGTTGCCATTTAATTTAAACCATTGCATTTTAGTCATCATAAAACTGCAATTGTTTTTATCCTGTTGCAATTTCATGTACATACATATTATGTATTATGATCTCGACTTGTTGAGATTTCAACACGCCCACATGGTATGCTTATTTTGGTACTAATACAAAAACTTTGTCCCGCTGGCAAGTGAAAAAAAAAACTAAGTGGAAAATTAAAAAAATAAAATGTTTTGAAAAATACAAGGAAGTGAAGTCAATATACTAGGATTTAATTGCAATTCTAGAATTAAATGAATTGTTTACAAAGTTGTAGTAGTTAAAAATTACGAACCTTAATTATTATCTACAAACTGATTTCTTTTTTTTACTTTCATTGATTACATTTGACCTTTAAACATTTGTAATATTTCACTCTAGTTTGACAATCCCTCTCAATCATAAAAAAGTTCCATAACCTTCATTAGCATTCATAAAAAACATATGAGCTAAGGAAATTTCAAGCAAGGTCAAAAAACTGTGAAAATTGATGATGACGCAATAAACAAGTTACATAAGTTACCTAATTAGTTATTAACAAACTAAGTTTTATTTGATAAAAATAGTGAAATAAATGAATAATTAGTTTGAGGAAATAATTTAGTACGTGACATCTGAAAGACGAATACATGATATGCTTGAAATATTGTTAATTATTTTGCATTTTTCTAAATTCCTTTATCACAACGACGAAATAAAGCTGTAGACGACGTCGTACGACGATATTTCATGTAGCTGTGAATTACCAGAAGTTTCCTTTGTTGCTCAAGAGCTCAAGAAGAGCAGCTTCAATGTTGAGTTAGTTGTTGACTCACTTAAAAAGCCTATGACAAAAGGCAAATAATTTAATATGTGTATATTTATATATTTAATATTATGTTAAATGTAAATGCAGCAAATGACATGACTGCTGATGTCAAGTAATGCTGACATACTTGTCACTTTGCACACAACGTTGTAACTTTTGATGCCGCGTTCAATTGTCTTCAAGCTTAGCTTGAGATTAGGTACAACTACTGAAAAACACTGCTACTATATGCTATTGCCAGTATGAAGTTTAATTGTTGTTTTAACTACTCAAGTTTTTGCCAAAAGAAAGTTTGTGTATGAGCGTGTATATTAAACCGTATGTGATGGGATGGCCTACTGCTGCTTCCGTGTGTGTGCCTAAAATATGTAGTGCACAATAAAAACGTATTTTCGCAAACAAGGAGCAAAAAGCTATAGTTTAACACGGCAATTGAGCATGAGAGCGTTGTTGCTGTACCAAAAAATAAACTGTGAATTTCAAATGTCCTTAAATACACTTAGTGAAAGCACCAAGTAAGCAAGTTTATAGGTAAGTAATATTTATTCTTTTGGGCAACAAAAAAAACAAAAGTAAAAAAGTATCATGATGACCACAAAAGCTATATATACTTTTTTGAAAAATAGTTTGAGATAGAGTTTTTTATGAGGCTTTTTATTTCGCATTAGTGTAATGAATTTGTTGTTTATAAACACATTTACTTTATTTCTCAACGAAATAAAGTCGGGAATGAGCAGTTTATACCAAAATATTTATGATCCTGATAATTTCCACCTGGGCGTACTAACATAATACCACTAAACTTCGTTTGTTTTTTTAATGAATATGTACTTTAGGATTTATCCGGATGTAAAAGTTCTCATCAGAAGCAAAACAAGACAAATGATAAAACAACAATAAAACACATTTAGATAATAATAAATTATGCATGGAATTAACAATAAAAAGTTTGTACCTAAAAAAAGAGAAAACTTTTAAAGTCAGCAATATTTTTCCCCATGCCACAATCCTATAATGACACATGTTAAACCTCATTTAAAGGATGAGAACCGTGAACATGAAAATTATTATGGCAACACACACACTTTCAGCTATACTTTGTTTTCCACTTTCCAGATTTGTAATGGCATTATAATAATGCAACATTATTATATTCAAAGCACTTTCCCATCCATCCTTTCATCAAAGAGGAACTCACGTACAATTTAAAGTGGGACACGTAACGTTTATACCTATTATTTTTTTCATTAATAGGGACCTATTTGGAAATGTCTTTGATGAAATGAAGTGAATTTGCTTTGAAAATAGTAATAATAGTAATAATAATAATGACATGGAAATTTGGCGCTCAATTTAGTAACCTACCACATTTTTTTTGTATTTTTTCACACAATGCACGTTTGTAGCTTTCCATTAAAAGTATAAAAAAAGGTCCCCAATCAAAGAAAATATATATAATTTTCTCAAATCCTCTTCTTATTTTGGTTGCTTACAATAATGAATCAAAAAAAAACTTTGTACTTTAACAATATACATAAGTTTAAACTTTGTTTTCTATGAAAGCTGTAAAAAAAATATTTTGACAGGATTACAGGAAATCCCTTGATTTCAAAGAATACTTTTATTTCACGAACCAATTTTTTAAATTGATTTCGGATGCAAGCTGCAAAATGGATTTTCCCACAATTCAATGATTTCTCATTATACCCATGCATGTAAACACACAAAGCTAAAGACGAGCTTTCTTCTTTCTTTTTTTTATGTCAAGAAAGTGTTTTGATGTTTTTATAATATACATATAGCAAGTCAAAATAAAGTTGCCTCAAAAGACTTGAATCCAACAGTACGTAAAATGGAAACAAAATCTAATACATAATTATTGTCATTTTCCATCATGAAAATTAAAGGCCGAGACCAAAAGTGCAGCAACTCGGAAACTTTCCCACAAAAGCTTACACACACATATACATATATTTTTTTAAAGCATCGCTGTGCTTCTCATTCCTTCTTATCGTCGGAAAACAATACCAACATAACAGCTACAGACTATTAGTATTGGCTTTTCCTAAATGCTCTCCTATTTTCTAAAAAGCATTGAACACATCATCAATTTTATTCATTCATTCACTCACTCACTCATTTGCAACCACAACATAAGAGTCTCACTATGAAAAAAACTTTTCCCTTTGTTACATTATTACACTATTGTCCCAAAAAAATACTGATAGGATTCACAGATGTAAAGGAAATGAGCTATGATTATATACACTCACAGTTGAGTTGCAAGCATAAGCAAGTGTGGATCAATACAAGACTGCAAGTGGAAAGTATACACCTTTGTTCCACAACCATCATGTTCACTGGTACCCTCAAACAAAAACAAAAAGTTTAGAGTCTGAGAGAGTAAAACAGAATGAGAGAGAAAGAGAGAAAGAGAGAGATGCAGAAAAAAAGGGAATAGTTTTTGCATGGATTGCTTTAGTCTCATCCAAGCTGTGCTGGAGTACACACACACACACACACACACACATATATACGCAGCAAAATTTTTTTTCCAACTTTCTCAAAATACTCCAAACCTGTTTCCCGTTAAGCATGGAGACTTTTACTCAAGGAGTTACGGAAGGGGACTTTAGTGAACCAATCGTAAATAAATCACTGGAAGATAATTTTAATTTGAGCAGCAGAGGATTCATATTAAGTGCTAATGTGTCAGAGAGTGATAGGAATGAAACTATGAGTGCAACTCAGGAACTGTATCAAGTTCCAACAGGGATTGTGGTTTTGTTGAGTTTGCTCTATGGGGCGATTTGCGTTGCGGCTTTGGTTGGGAATTTACTTGTCCTCTGTCTCGTTATGGTAAGCTAAGATAATATATATACATATATGGTTACATTACATATTATTTTACTTTGCTTGATTTTATTTTATTTTACGTTCGGGGAATTTATGTTTTTCTCTATAAATTTTATAAGTATATGTGAAATGGATATACCTAAGTTATAAGCATTAGTGAAACTATACATGTTACTCATGTGGAACGAGGACGAGAAAAGAGTCAGGTGTTGTGTGTGCTCAAGTGGCTTATAGGGTAGTACCAATGAAAATTGTGCAAAAAATAAAAGTGATCTAGTGTAAGTGTGTGTATGTGTATACGCATATTTTAATACCCTCAACAAATAATAGTTCCAGGTGTGGTGGTAGTGGTGGTGTTCTTAAAAGCCAAAAAGGAAATGGAATATATATTGTCACATTAGTAAAGCCCTTCCTTTTCCATGCACACAAAAAATAAAATCCCATATTTTGTGGATTTACGCTACAGATGCCTCACATATTGTAAAGTACATTTCTGGAGCGAAAAATATAAACCCACCGTGTGTGTGTGTGGGTATAGTGGAAAGATACACACAAAATATATGTAAAGCGGATTTTCATTCAAACATTTTAATTGCTAATTGCTTTTAAAGGGGTGTTGGAGGGGTGTTGGCTTAAATTTAAAATAAAATAAAACATCGTCACAGTTATCCTTGTGCAAGAAAAAAAAAAGGATTTTGGTTGTGAACCTTTTAAAGTAAAGAAGTAGGTATACTGCCTTGTAAATAAGACGGATTTTATACGGCAGTTTTATGGATCCTTGTCAGGTGTGCAATATATATGTTTGGACTCATTCAATTGAGAACAACAAAAAGCAAAATAAAGGAGGATTCTTTTGGGGTGGTTATTGGATTGTATCGACAAAATTTATTTTTATTTTTTAAACATAAATGTATTTTATTCACATAATCGGATGATTTTGTTGCGACAAGAGGGTTATTTACATGATAAATGATCCAATTTCCTACGTTACATGGCAAAAAGAAAAATACTTTTTTTTAGCTGAGAATGAGACTGTAGATGAGACTGTAGATGAGTTTTGACGAAAATTGGATCATTCATTATCCATGAGAGCATAACGCAACATACAACCCAAGGGGATTTCATGATAATAATGAACTATTGTTACTTCAATAATACTTCAACAATAACAATAAAAACCTATCCACCTGAAATATAATATCGTGAGCAGAGAATACATGTGTGTATTTGTGTTATTCTGTGTTTGTGTGTGTCTGTGTGTTTTTTTGTGTCAAAACCGAAACTAAACTAACTACTTGAAAATTTAAGTATTTGTAATAAAAAGGCTTCTAAAGTGTTTGCATTTAAATATTTTACACATTTTAGTTTTTTCGGGGTTTCTCCCTGCACCCGTGATTTTAGAGGCAGAAGAAATCAGTATAATTGTAAGATTTAGAAAGATTTATGCGTATCATTTGATTCAATGAGGATGCAACTTTATTGCATTCAGGTTGTCGGTGAAAATGAAATAAAAAGGTACTTCATGGGGCATTGCTGAACTGCTTTCACTTTCCAAAATTGGAAAAAAAAGAAAACTACTAACCTTGTTTGCAGCAGAATAGAAATGACGTTATCGGAAATGTGCACCAAAATAGAAATCAATTTAATTATTTATAAGTTTTTTTTTGCATTTTGAAACTTGTTACTTAGGCTTACTTTCATAAACTTCAATAATGTTACGCGGGGCATGTTATGTAATATATTTTTTGTGTGGAACTTGCAGGTTTCCAAAACGTTCATTTCTGTAAAGTGTCCACCATGTACTTGTAAACCATCTCTTAGTCCAAACCATGATCACTTGAACAATAAATGATATATCATCCAATTAATGTATTATTTTTCTTAACTCTCTCTCTCTTTGTTATGCAGGTGCTCAGTGTAACTGTTAGTGTATTAACCCTAGCAGCAATTGCAATGGATCGGTATCGAGCAGTGATGCATCCACTTCAAGCAAAATCCTCAAAAAGGAGGGCAATTGGGAAAATACTAGCAATTTGGCTGGTAAGTTTACTACTCGCCTTGCCCACGGAACTGGACTACAGTGTGATAATGGTCAATGAAAAGGGCAGAAAGAAGGCATTTTGTACAAATGTATGGTTATCATCCCGTTTCCGAGTTTACTACAACCAAAGCATTGTGATCATTCAATATTTTTTCCCTTTGTTCATCATCACCGGAGCATACATTCGAATGGGACGAGAGTTGTGGCGAACTGCCCTACCAGGAGAAAAAGAAGAAGCAAGAGATGCTCTAGTTTTACGAAATAAGAAAAAGGTAAATTGTTTTATTCTTTGTCAAAATGGGCTGCTGATTTGCAGTAAAAGAACATTTTTCCATCTTAAATTATTCCTTTTCATGACTTTATCTTTTTGAATAGGTCATCAAAATGCTTTCTACTGTTGTGCTAATGTTTGCTATCTGCTGGTTTCCCCTTCAAACATACAACTTTCTCCAGACTCATTTCCCATCCATTAATACCTTCCAGTACATCAACATCGTTTGGATCAGCTTTCACTGGTTGGCAATGAGCAACTCCTGTTGTAATCCTTTCATCTATGCCATGTACAACAAGAAGTTCAAGAAGGAGCTTTTTGACAGGATTCCATGTCTTGCCAGGCTGGTATCCTGGTCACTGGGTGCAGCAGCTAGTGCAACTGTCAGGAGCAAAGTTGTTGATACCACCATCACCACCCAAGAAACGCAGGAAACTGAAATCACGGGAACACGAAAAAAGGAAACGGTGAATCTTCAACTGCAAACAAAGTACTCTGCAAATTCTACTTGTTTGCCAAATACAAAGGAAACAGGGTTAATGGATGATGACATAATCTGTGCAGGGGAAGAAGAAGAGGTAGAAGTTTTGTAAATAAAATATATACATACATTTCTATATACACACACAAAAAAAGCTTATTTTTGTTATTTTTTTCTCGGAATGAAACATGATATCATAATATAATAAATATTTATGTGTACCCAAATAAAAAAAAGAATTAACCTTTGTACTTTGTACCACACAAAAAAAAAGTTCGTGTAAACCTTTTGCATCTGACTGGACATGTTATAAATGTCAGTAATCATGTTATATATAAACGTTGGAGTTGTGTGTCAGAGACAATAGGGTTGTTAGAGATTAGATTTGTACATAGGCAACAAACATTGTACCCAGAAAAACTTGATGAAAAAACACCTTGTTATATATGTATGCATGTATGTATGTAGGTATGTATTTATATAAATATGTCTGAAATATAATAATAATAATAATAATAAGTAAAACAATAACATAATGATTTGAACAAGTGATAAAATTGCAGGGAAAAAAAGTTGACCTTGTTTGTTGTTCATCTGGTGAAGTCTTGTGGCCGTGGATCGTGAACAAAAAAAAACTTTTTTTTTCTTTGTAAATTCCAATGCACTTTAATGATTGCATATTATGATAATTGTTACTACGACTTCTGTGCATACACCTGCGCGCATATTTGAATTAATTGAGGCCATGATACGCTCTAACAATTTTTATGAGGGTGGTATATGTCCACTGGACAAATGATTTGATCCTCTTTGTTTGCTAGTAGATTGAATGGACGAATTGTCTGAAATAGAAACTACAATTGCAATTCAGTAATACCATCATAAAGAGTCGGGGGTAAAGTGAACATTTTGGACAATAAATCCATCGTCCGTCCAAATTAGGGTTGGACGGGGATTTTTGCCATCTTTGTATTTTTGTTTGATATTACTCTACTGAGATGTACTTTTCCTCTACCTTTTCACATTAGGATCGGATATATTTATTTATATATGTTCTTTAGATAAAAAGTCATACGAAATGGCCCATCTCATTACTGTGTAGCATACATAATATCAAATATAATGCAACTTGATGGCCCAATTCTTTTAGAGAAAAGAATCCGGCTTTTGTATTTTGATTTATGCTTTTATTGCATAAGTTATACAACTGCATAGTTTTTTATTTGTCTGTCTGTCTGTCATCGTGAAAACTTGGAAATCCACAAACCGATTTTATTCAAATTTGGTATTTCGAGGGCAGGTTCCTGTTGTCGTGTATATTGATTTTCAGGTTCACGTATCTAGTCAAAAGTATCCGTTAAAATTCCCGGGAAAATAGATGCTGATGGTTAAAGCTACTGTGGCCACCGTTGGCTAGGTACCCAGTAGACCGGGATCCGCCCAGCTCTGTGGTGTTGGTTGAACATGGTGCGTAGTGATGTTAACGCAGTAGCTTACGCTACTTGGGTACTCCGCTTTATT
>JAHZNC010003058.1:0-15752 GCA_027744095.1 Zhuqinia jingwanae
ACCTTTTTGCTGTCAGTCAAGACGGTTATATATGACCATATGTATATGTATGAATTAAATGGGAGCATTGTGAATATATAGTTATGTATAATAAAAATAAAAATATACTTGAATGACCAAAAAAAAAACTATTCAGCAAAAAAAGCAAACTTTTTCCAATTGTTTTTGTTGGATCCCATTGTGTTATAACAAAAGGGATATTATGACATATGATGTTCATTGTGCAAATGAAATCTGTCTGTAAAAAGAGTACCTACGCACACGTGTGCAAAATTAGGCT
The DNA here is from genome assembly GCA_027744095.1 of Zhuqinia jingwanae. Lineage (NCBI taxonomy): Eukaryota > Metazoa > Arthropoda > Collembola > Entomobryomorpha > Paronellidae > Zhuqinia > Zhuqinia jingwanae. The sequence continues at coordinate 281 of JAHZNC010003058.1, forward strand.
CCTCCTCCCAAAAGGTAGTTTATTGTGAAATGAAACGTTCATGCCTAAGTGAAAAAATCTGTTACATTTTATGGAATAAAAAATTGCAAGATTTTTTTTTTAATGCGCTCTTATGAGGTATGTATATAAGGAAGGTATAATATAGTACACTTTCGATATCGTAAGAGCACCTTGGTAAAACATTAATGGATGTACATATTTAATGGAACATATATTTGTTATGCATATGAATTGAAAAAATAAGTTATGTTTGCAATCATATCAACATTATGTTTATTTTACATAAAATATTTTGTTAATGTGAAATGTGTAACATATTGATCTACTTTCATGAACATCTCCATATACCTAAGTATTCAGATGTTGCTGGTTTGGTCCACGACGGTTCTCATTTTCAAGTAATATTCCATCCTCGAGCGACGCCAACAGCCGGGGGGAATTTGATTTATTTTTCATAAATATTATACTAAAAAGTATACTTCTATCATAAACGTAAAAGGAAAAAGTGGGCTAAAAATAGTAAATTTTATTTATTTATAAAGGAGATACTTTGAAATCCCAATAGATTTTTCCATGATTTGCATTATTTGTATGAAAAAATTTACATTTCCTCTAGACATAAAATTAGCAGTATACTTATTATTTCTGCCGTTTTTTTTTGTCCTCGAGATGATGAAGGTCTACTGATAGGGGACTCCCTCCCACGGCAGTAAGAAAGAACTGTAAAATTATTGTTATTTAAATGGTCTCTAACATCTTTCATTTTTATTTTGTAGTTCCCCGTCCCTCACTATATTACTTTCCCTTTGATCGTTTCACTGATACTGGCTATCATACTCCCATAATATATATATATATTCTGTCTGGTTCTGTTTTATCACTCATCTTTTCTTTTGCTTGCACTGCACGTAGCATCTGACATTTATTTGATTTTCTCTCCTTGTTCCCCCAAAACCCAAAAGTAAGCAGACATATAGGCAAGGAAGCACACACACTGACATTTACAGCATAGCATATCAACTGGCTATGTGCGGGCCTTACTATTATTATTATGTCATATATGCCATTGCTGCTTTCTCTTGTTTTTTTACATCACCACCGCTAGAAAAAAAATCAACAGCGTAAGCAGAAAGATAATATTGTTTTTTCACTTTATATTCCATGTATGCATGGAGGGAGAAAAGAAGAAAAAAATGAGCGCTTTAGCCATTATTGTTATTACTTTTCCTGGAGAGCGAGTGACAATGAGAGAAAAGAGGACAAAGACATTCCTTACCACCAGCAGAAAGAAAGAAAGTAGTAGAGGAAGCATAATATAGCCACGTTTTGTAATAATAATATTAATGTTTATGTCTTTTATTATAGACTAGCTTGGTGGTGGTGGTGTGGGTGGATGGTGTACATGTGTGTGTGTTGTGTGCTATCTGTTTTCCTTTTGCATTCTATCCAAAGTTCCAAACTTTTTTTGTGTTTGTATACATGTCACATGTCAGGTTAGATGGATAGGAAGATATACCTAAGCTGAAATATTATACAATGTGCCTATTCAGTATTCATGCATACAATATTTAGTATCATGTACTACGCAGTAGTAGCAGTAGTGCAATGAAAATAATATTATGATGTGATGTAGAGCAAAAGAGCAATATTTGTAAACTGGTTGGTTGAGCTACTTTTCTTGAGAAAAAAAATGTTTCCTTTACTTGTTGTCAAGTTGTTGGTTATTGTATCTCAAAGTAAATTCGATATTCAGTATTCATAATAAGATGTGAGTGATGATGAGGAACACACGTCTTAAAGAACGTGTACACTTATCATAATGTTTTCTTTTTCTTCGTGAAGAAACATTCAGGTATACATTTGGTATTCACAAAGAAAACTTATTTTTGTTATGATCAGATATAAACACGTACATGCAATTTGTATGCATGAATGATGATCATGAAAGAAAGTCATTTCACAATACATATGCGTATAATATGAACTCATCATACCATATCATTTTTTTATCATCTTTGAACGAAAATAGAACAGCTAAATAAAATAGAAAAAAATGTGCATATCATATTTGTCGAACTCTCATGGATTGTGTAGGCGTTCATATAAAAGATTCTATCCTGAGGCAGCGTTACAAACTACGTACAATGAGATGTATTGAAAACCCGACAACACAATATTGTAATCGATTGTCTCTACAATATGCTTATTCAAAGAAATCCAAAAGGGATTTTACAGCGGGAAATATATTCGCCACATTGTACTCACTCAAAGTCATGCACAAATATGGTAAACTTTTGACTTTTATTAAATATTACAAGGTTTCTTGTCATATTTACTATACAAATACATGCGAAAAATAAATTACCATGCATATTCATTTTTGCTAACGCAAATGCAAGCATACTGATTTAGGATAAGATAGAATAGAGCTATCGGGAGAGAGTACAATAATATCTTGTCTGGTTTTCACACAACCATGAGCGGAACAAGATCAGAGAATTCTATTACAAAGAAGGAGAAAGAGATTGGGAGGGAGAAAGTGTGGGAGTTCTAGATTGATTGGTGTGATGAATAAGATTTTTCGTGCCATGTCTACTTCGTAAGCATTTTTACTGAGTTCACTTAATGGAAATGTCTTTCTTTTGAGGTCAGCTCAAGCGTTGGTATGGATGATGAAGATGAAAGAAGCAGCTATAATGTTTAGAGTTTTTCGTATATCACAATGTGAGTTGTATCACCTAATAGGTTTGTTTAAAAACTATACTCTGAAATGAAAATATGTAATAATTTTCATTGTTCTAGATCACATTGTAAAAACCTTAGACTGTCATAAAAATGAATTTACAATTGCTGATGTAAGGACGTATGTTTCTGATGTTTTTTTTGCAGAGAGACAAGGAGCAGGAAACATCATCTTTGGTGAAAATCTGTCAGAAAATGGAAAACAGTATACCAGGAAGTATGAATGGGGCGGTGAGGGATAAAAAGAATCACAGATTTTTCCGCAAGGCCGGTACCTCATCTGCCAGCACAACTCCAGTCTCAGGTCACCCTCGAACTCAACCTCAAAGATCCTTTGATAGCTGTTCCCCTTTGTACGGAAACCCGTTACACGTGATCGGGCAGCAAAATATTGACCCAGCGTTGTTGGCTTCTTTGGCGAATGGCTTAAATCGTCATAATTTCAAGCAGCACCAACAACAACAACAACAACAACAACAACAAAAACAACACCAACAATCTCACACGCCAGTTCAAGCAGCTTCCATTGCGGGCACAACAGTGAACAGCCCTGCAGTCTCTGCTGTACAATCACCAGTCATTTTTAATGAGCATGACACAATGAAGGCTAACGGTCGAAGGTTTATGACTGCTCCCAGACGAGCCAGGAGCGCTGAAAGATTTGACGGGATGAGAGTTGCTTATTCCGCGTCAGGTATGAAGATAAAAACTGAGAATGCCCGCTTGCCTCTTCTTTTTAGATATTCAAGCTGAGCGTTTTATTATATATCATTAATATGCCCACAAACCAAACACGCTTTTATGTAGCCATTCTTTTGTGTAGTGCTCTCAAATAAATTGCTTTTTACTTATTATTATGGCATATATCTCCCTACTATTTTGCATACCTACACACAGCCACACTCTGCCACGAGTAGTATATTGTCAGTAGTTGTAGGTTCTATTTATTTACAAAAATTCATTAAGCAAATCCACAAACATGCAGTATAAGTGTTTGTTTTTGATGCGCCATTTATACCTTTGTTGTTGTTGCTGACGATGATGATGGATGTGTATCTGTATACTAATAATTTTCATGCATCATTACTGCAATGTATGAAATGCTCAAAGGGAACTGGAAATGATTTCAGTTTCTGAACAAATTACAAATAGGTTAGTTAAAACATTATCCTACACATATCTTACATTGCAATTATAATACATCCTAAAGTATTCGTATGCATCAAAAGAAGAGATGAGATGAAAACTGGTACATTGAGTGGTATATATTTGCCCGGTAAGATACTGTGTTNGGTACATTGAGTGGTCTATATTTGCCCGGTAAGATACTGTGTTTACCGGCGTTTAACTTGTGTGTAAAGTAAAGTATTTTTGAAAATCAAAAACGACTTGAATTGTTGATATGTATAATATAGTTTTTTATGCACCTCACCTCCGTTAATCATAAATTAATTACATTAAAAAGCAATGATTAAAATCCAGTACCGGTATTAAAAAAGTATATTACATTCACGTCCTTTCAATCTGTAAATGTTTTTTTAAACTGTTTTTAAACTGTCTATATGCCGGATATATATCCACGATCTACATTTTACTAGAATAACACATGGTTATTCTTAATCATACCTCTACAAATAATTTACAACATTATCATTAGACTAATTAGTACTTATATCACATATTATGCTCATACAATTAGTTTTTCTCGTAAAATATTATCACATGGAACTTCATACCCTTTTTATTATTATTATTCCGAAATACGTATTGCGCCCCAATGAACATTTTTTTTTGTGTAATAAATATGGATTCACATCACGTGTTTTGCTACTCTTGTTTATTCAGCAAAAATATACATTCTAGCCAACGTATTCACGCGACGATGGAGATTCATGTATTTTTCAATTACTAAAGAGTTAAAAGGGCCATCATTTTTATACTTCTTCGTCTCCCGAGCATAACAACACATTTTCTAAAAGTTTACTTTTCACTCTTGTCTTCATTTCCCTCTTCTAGTCTTTTGCTTCCATTTCTTCCCCTGAATGGTCTTCCCTTGGGAGCTTTGCCATACCATTCCAGTTGGTATCATCATATTGTACACCATAGCAGAGTATACATACACTATAATAATATGTACATTCTGTATAGGTATGTAGTTTGCCTGTCTTTTTTTTTGTCCCATGAAAACATGAACATTTGCATGTGTCTGTCATCGTATCTGCACTGTACATGCGCGGCGTTTTAAAAATGATTTCACATTTCAGTCGCAGTATACGAGAAAGTATAAAGTACGTGCTAAAATCTAATGGCCTACTTTTCTAGAAATCTCAAGTATCATGTGTCCTGCTTTTTGAAATGTGCTGGTAATACCAAAATATACATTTATGTAGCTTAAAAACAGAATGGAAAAAAGTAATTGGGACGGCATATATGAGTCTATGAATAACATTTTAGTTGCCATTTTATAAACTATAATGATAAGTGGTGTATGTTCAAGTGGATTTTCTAAGGATGATCTTTCTCCTCTTTAAAAATTATGCCACCCACGGAGTGATAATGTTGGTTTACAAACAATACATAATTTGTAATTATTATTATGAGGAAACCTACATATTTTGTATGACCTAATTTTATAATTTTTTCAAATACTGTTTCCTTTCATATGAGAAAATTTGCATGAGACTTTATGTACGTCCTTAAATGTCAAAGATACTACATGAGACATGATAATAATAATTATCAATGATTCAAGTTCTTCTGTGTCACCTCCGTCGTCATCATGATGAAGTACTTTCGAGACAAGGTCACATAATGGATTGTGGTACTGTGCATACTTAAACTTAGGTATTAGGTATGTTGCATAAATTTTCCAGGAAACTTTTGACATTGTTTTTTTACGTGACTCATACTAACCCTATTCTGTCGTAGCGTTTGATGCATTTTTACACTTTTACATAATAAATTGGAATTCCTTTGTTATTACATGATTTGAAGTTCTGAAACTGTCACCCTACATTCCAGTTCCAGTGCATTCTTATTACTAAAAATCATCGCAGAATCGTAGGTGGCCGAAAAGATTAGTAGTAAATTTCTATTTGAAGCTTTAAAAAACTGACAGATAATCTTTGGAAAGGAACTTTTTAAGCACAAAAACTGAATTATCAACTTGTATTACACTGCAACTTCATTTGACGGAAACTCGTTCAAATATTACCTCGTGATGAAAATATGATACATACTTGAATTGGCATTGGCGGCGAAGGAAGTTACTTTCAAAGCAATAAAGCATCTTCATAAAGATACACAAGGGCGTTATGTTGGTTGTAAATTACATTATCCAGAACCAACGCTTAGTTTAGCAATGCACAATATGTAGCATAATTTAATTTTAATGAATGCATGTCTACCTATTTATTATTATTATTATTATTATTATTATTCATTATTTCAAACTCAAGTGCATGTTTACAAAAACAAAATTGCGAGTTCATATAAAAATTGGAGAAAATTTATGTATGTATATCCACAAACACGTATGAAGGCACATGTTATTGTAACTCATACATCCAACATTATCATTGTTGTTGTTGCATGCATGGAATTTTAGTTTTTACGTTTCTCATTAGTCTTCCCTCTTGTTTTAATGAATGCCACGGCCACGATTTCCATTTCCACCATGAAACGAGGCGAAGTGTGTGCCTGTAATTTGTTGTACACTCCAAATTCTTCCAGTTGCTTTCATTTCATCTCATTTTTCTCCTCGTGTGCGGGCGTCTGCTATGTACATATTTAGGTGTATATATATGTATGTGTTATTTTCTTCGTTAACTTTCTCTCCCATATCCGTCCTCCTTCTCCGAAAGAACCTCTACAAAGACACAGCAGCACAGGGAAGAGAAATGAGATGAGAACGAGAGAATTCTTCTCTGCTGTGCAGCTTGTTTGCTCTATTTTACTAGCCCTCAGTCAGTGTAGCAGCACACATCATTGCCATTACTACATGCACTGCATGGCTTTCTATTTGGCGTTGGCATTCATTTAACTTACTTATAGGCGTAGGTAGATATATAAACATACTATTAAGTTTATCTAGTCAAGTCCTTACTCTTATTCACATCAAAACAACAACTCTTCATCATCCCACATAGTAGTAGTCTTAGTCTGCTGCTGTGAAAGGCGGAGGAGGAATTGAGGATGTGGGGATATAAAACTCCTTGTCCTCAATATTTCATTCATGTTGTTACACAACATGACATATGAGCCAGCAAGCAGTCTAGTCATCATCAGAAAAGCGATAGTTGGAGAACAATTCATTACAATTACCAAAGAAAATATGTTATATGTCACTCCCTTTAAGCTTGCTGGAGAAGATGGATGTACGTATGCCTTGAGTTGATGTAGCAATAATAATAATAATATTGTATCATTTAACTGTGCACTACTGCAAAAGATTATGCTGATGTTCTTATTACTTCCGTATACATAGACGCCTACGTGAACTGCCAAATGGGTTTTAATTATGCCTTTGTCATATAATTATGAAGATTTATTTGCCGAGATTTTTGTTGCTATTTTGGATACATTTACGTTCATATACATAATATCAAATAACGATTGTTATAAGTAAAACGTTTTCAGTTTTTTTAGAGGTCATTTGGAGCTACATAACATTCATGTATACCTATAAATATTATGATCATTACTGATAAATTTTCTGCTTCATAATTGATATTGTTGTCATTTAATTATTTAATCTAATTTATTTTATTGCTTTGCTATAAAACTTTGTGCATACACGGGCAATTATTCGTGCTGGATGCTACATTCTTTTACTCTGAGAGTTGCTCTATTTTTGCTGAGTAGCTTAAATCTGATTACAAGAAGATAACTTTTCTTCGTATTGGTGAAAGCAATTTGTTACTAACTTTTCTCTCATGTTGTGTTTCAGGAGATTTATCAGCTTTGTCAAGACCGACACCTGCTGGGACGCCCACAGCGGCACCACCAATTACCGGAACAGTAGCATCAGTGGTGGCAGGGGAAGATCCAGCACTATACAGGAACTACCGTTCCCCGCAGGTACTCCGATCCGGAATGGTCGAGAATGGAGGTACAAATGTTGGATGTCCGTCTCCTGCACAATCACTACCTCTCCAGCCACAACTTCGACAATCAGTAGTTGCGTCACCAGTTCCATCTATAGCAAGCACGACCAATACTGGACCGATCCCATCACCACCTCCACCATACTTAAAAGCTATCACTGAGGTAGATATACCTATACACAGATTTTATACTGTGACATTTTTAATTGCTTTTTTTGTCCAATTTTATGCATTGAATTTGTGGAATAGAAAATTTATGAAATAGATTTGCATTAATTGAATTTTGAACTGATTTAACCTTTTCATTCATTTTAGCAGACACATGCCAGTCCTCCGTCATATAAACAAGCTGTTGCAGCCATGAACAAGGTTCCAATAGGGAAAAATGGAAAAATTCTTGTTAACGGAAACAATCGATACAATCTTCCACATCGAGGCACCCAGAGCTTGGATACAGCTAATTATGCAGTCTCTGCTGCTTCCACAGCAGCGGCTGGTGCTTCTCTTATTAACGGTAACAACGTGACCACTCCAGGAAGTAACGGACTCAGAACAGTCTCATCTCATCCTGTATTTCTGAGCGACTCTTCTAATGAAGTCATTTGCAGCTGTCATAAATGTCAGGTAAGCTGCCATTTCATGGTCTATAGACAAATAAACTTGAAAAGGGATTATTCAGAACATTATATGGGAGTTTATATGCTTGCGCTATGAAAAGTATATGGAAAATGAAGCTAGGTTTCATTTGCAACGTAATAGCAAACTAAGAATATGGAGATGTATGCACTCACTTTATTCGTTAATTTTGTGGTTTGACTCATATTTTGTTTTGTTACAAAAACCCGTTATTTAATCATCTCGCATATAAAAATATAACTCTCCCCTTCCTTAGCATTTCATAAGTTTGCAAGTAATTTTTACTTGTTACGTGAACGCTCCAACGGTTTTCCCTGCTGGCGCGCTTGGTAATTGAATACTTTGCGCAAGATTGAACAATTGAGTATATAATATTGTGTATCTCAAACTCAAACATTTTTAATGAATTTTTGGATGAGAATTATATTAGTTTGAGTTTTAATTACCTAACACTATACGTGCTGCCAGTGATCGTTCTGTATAACCAACACCAAATTCATGCTTTTACAGGAAGGGCATTACTCCCTTGCTTCAAAGAGTTTACTATTTACAAATACTCGGAAAAACTTATCGAAGCATCATTATTTATTTATTTTAAGGGGGCATTCATTTACTTACTCAAGGGCATTCACCACTATTCATGAATTTCTATTCCAGAAAATGATGTTACTAAACTCTTAAACGTAAAATGTATAACTAGTCTTTTCTGGCAACTACCAATTATTTCTACTATACGTAGGATATGTATATATTTGCTGCGCATCTCTATTGAAAAAGAAAAGTTCTATCATTTCATATTTTTTTATCATGCTGTTGGCTGTACTAACTAACATGCATGATACATACAGTAGGTATGTATCACTATGCGGTCATTGGAAAATCTCCTGTACTTAAACTTTCTAATTAGGTATCTATATACTTTTTTCCTTCGCAACATGTCCAACAACCTTTGCAATAATCACTCTTACAAGCAAAGGCAATTAAGTTTCGGGAGAGACAGAGGAGATGGGTATCGGCATTGAGGAAAGTTTCCTCAAATGTACAGAGTTTTACTTTTTTTCTGTGCCAACTTTTCGTTGGTTTTTTTCCTACCATGCGCCGCCGTGTACATAGTTAAGCTATCTGTCTGCGGTGATGTACTACAGGAAACTTTGTGAATTAATCTATACCATTCTTTTTTCCATCATGAAAGCAAAAGAAGAAACATTTACACTTTGTTATCATCAGTTAGTTTGTTCAACTTTTCTTCCATTCACCATTACAGTATCTCAGTATTTAGAAGGAAGGTGAAAAAATGTTTTTCTTTCTTTCTTTCCTTTTACATATAGGCAACTACTAAACTTTACCTTTTGTGTATTCTCACGGAATACATTTATACGCAATGAATTTTTTACTGGAAAGAGTTCCACTCTGTTAATTATTAATTATTACTTCATATAGTCTCTCCCACACACACCACACATATACTCTTTGTTTTTTAAAATGGAAGCTTTTTCTATTTGGCAATGGCAAAAGATGTTATCCTTCGCCGTATACATTATTATGCATAATCCCGAAAAAGCAGGAAGATGGAATCGATGGAAGGTCAGCAAACAGCCATGGCGTCGCTATCACTGTTTATTTTGGAAAAAAAGATAAATTTTGTTACAGTACGTTGTTGTTTTGTAACGTTATATACTACAACTACAATATACATTTATGCTTTCTTGCACAATCAGTCTACTGGAACAGCGTCGGGGCAAATTGGCACATTTAATAAAGTTGGATCTTTCGAGGGTGACCCATTGCCACGACATGCTAGATGAGCCCATACATTATGCACACATGACACGGATACACATACCATAAAATTAAATATTGGATTTCCAGCAGAATAAATGAACATATTACAATTAAGGACCTTATTCCCATATACTATATCCTGAGATTCACATGCTCCCTTATGACCATGACGAAATATCACATGGTTTTATAACACATAAGTAGATTTATAAGTTTACAATGATATGGTGTGAGAAGCTATTTACATTTTCCAAAACAATTTCCTATAAAATAAATTTGGATGAGCGAAGTATGAGCGAAAGGTTGCAGGCTTCACTATCTTCTCGATTTTATACTTATTGTTACATCATGTAACATACATGCCCCTGGAATTAAAATATACCTATACTACCTTGTGTTGTTGTCAGTTTTAACGTGAAACTATGATGCTTTCAGGAAAAGAGCTTGTCAGCCTGCAATTGATTTTTCCTACAAAATTGCATTTAATCCTTATTCAATTTTTGTCACATTTTATCAAATATTAAGAGCAAATAAAATGCTATTCTCTCTGGCCTTTTGAAGATTTTACTAACTCTATACCTACACTAAAAGTGTGTTCCGCATGTATATCTACCTATACATAAAGTTTGAGGCACGAAAAAATTGAACTTTTTAGCATGAAAATCCAAGGTTTACTCGCACTCCATGTCAAATAAGCGGAAAAGCTTCTCTTTTACTTTTTATTACTTAACTGTGTTTATTCGCCACGGATTTATAATGCTTATTTCCCCCTTTAACTCTCGCCTCCTGCTAAAAGTTTCAACAAGGCGAGAAAATTCAATGACACGTAGTTTGTAGCCCTCCATTCCATTACACATAGTAAATACACATGCCTGCCTACACACACATACATACATACATATATGCATTAGCATCATCTCTCAACGACACAAAAGTATGTGCGATAGTAATTGTAATGTTGAAAAGGATTATCTTCTATGCAAGTGGTGACTATGAAAAAGTATTTGTATAAAGAGGAGGACATTTTATATTATTAGGTTATTACAGTTATTAAGTGATATGTAGGATTTATAGAGGAATGAGGAAAATGAATTTAAAAAACCCAAACTTTCTCTTCACAGTCTTCCGTCTTCCTTTTCCCAGTTGTACTTCTATATGTTTGGTACCATATTGCTATTACCTTCCTTTCCTATGTATGTCGTATAAGCTAAGAATGCACGGGCTACACATTTCTGCAGTGCAGAGTCTGCACACAGCAGCAGCTTATACCTAAACGAAACGTGATGGTGAAAAATGAAATAGTGACATTCTTTTCTCTATATCTTCCGGCATTTTAATATCCTTACAAGGAGTAATTTAAATTCTTTTCTCAAACTACTACCATCTTTCTCGTGGTATTAAAATTAAAAACCTGGTCCATCCTCCTAGAGTTCCTCCAACTTGGACTCTATATATGTATATACATATGTTCCTCGATCCTGAAATTTCGTAGCCAGACATTTTCATAAAATTTCACTCCTGCTCCAAAAAAAAGTCAAAAATGAAGAACGCTGCTACGTATTAGCATATAATATTCAATTTTAAGGGAGTCTCGTGCCTTGTAAGTTGTTGAGAGGAAAACTCGTTATTATCAAGTCTATATTGGATTTGTCCCATAGGAGATGATAATGGAGAAAGTTATGGGATTGCTAGAGCGTAGGATGATGTAACACATGGGATGATGGGATGCATTGTCACAACAGTTTTTTTTAGTAGTTATTGCTTTTTAAGCGTTGTTCTCCTGAGATTGCGAATATATTGGAAAGTAAATACCTAGTAATATGTACATATATATCCGTAATATATGTATTTTATTTTATTTTATGTAATAATGCTGCCCAACTAACTGCGCCCTTCATTGAGAATGATTATCGTGGAAAATAAAACCTGAAATCTTTGGCGACTTTTCTTTCAAGGAAAAGTAAAGTATCATAATAAATTGATAATTTATAGCTCTAAATTTTCTAATACAAAAATATTAGAGTTACTTTCCAAGAATTCATTTATAGGAAATAAGAAAGTGTATTAATTTTTTATAAAGTTCCCGAAAGCTTTTATGCAGGTAGGCGAAAAGTAACGTACTTTAATATACATATTTTATATTGCCAAGAGTGTACAGAGAATAGATCTGGTAATTTAAATTTTGAGCCTACTTAAATCAAAACTCATGGGTTCTATTGGATGTAAAGGAGGAATACGAAACAGCTTTTATGGGATTGAAATAATAATGTTACAGTATTTAAGTAAACATTGTCCGCTTTTGTATGCAACCGACATGCTTCTAGGCCACAGAAAAGCTTCTTTTTTATATATAAAAAACTGAATATCCTCACGTTGCGTTGACATAAGTGCTTTGGAATTTTTTTTTAAATCTCTTTTTCCTTCACGCCACCTCATGTCACATCATCTTTGTGTGCTCAAGCTTTTTTCCTAGTAAAATTAGGTGGCGTTGATACACTATACACTTTTTTATATCCTTTATCAAAATATGAACTTAATAAACGTGCGTTTATCAAGATCACGTAGGCTTCGGCCCCTTTGAAGGTTCTAAAATTTCATTTCATCGGACTGGCAATAAATATACGATATAATACATTAGCAATTTCATTTTGTACAGTAAAATAAATAGCAATGAAGGTTTTTTATGTGAGCTCAGTTTTATTTTTGCAGGAATTACTGCCTTTAACTCTTTCGAGTACTTTAAACAAATATGTAAATGCACGTTTGAATTTGATCCTTGAATCGTCATTTCTGCCTTTGTGAAATGGTGTAAAGTTGCACAATCAAAAAGTTGCCATTTTCAACTTCTTTTGAATGTTCTCATCGGTGTACAGAGTCCATACGTTCTCGCAGTTTTGTATCTAATAAATTAGAAAAAAACATGAAAGAGGATATTTTGCTTGCAGCAACAATAAGAAAAACTTTATTGTGGTGCAACAATTTTGTTTTTTTCGTTTTATAGTATCGTTTTACAACAATATTGTGGTACAAACATGTACACGATTGCGCGAATAAATAAATAAATTGCAAATGTGTTAAGTGTGAATTATGTTAGTTCAAACTGACCTAACAATCAAACTGACAATTTTTAAAAAATTTATATAGACATAGATTTAAAATTACACGTAACTTAAAAAAGCATTTAATAAAGGATAATGACCTAATATATTTTATAGAACATTAGTATTTAAGGAATTTACTCTGCTAATTATTTTCTATTTATGGTTTTATCGCGTTTAGACATTTTTTTGATATTTTTTATATTATATTACAAAAATTGAGAAGTTAGTTAGCATAATAATAAATAAAAACGATTTGTACTAATGTTCATCTTTTTATTTGTAAATCAGTCATGAAATGAATTACAAAAAATCGGTAGTGAAAAATCATGATTGTAACTCAGGATGAATCGTTGGTAGGTTTTCCATTGAATTGGAATTTTGAAGCACCGTTACAAAAGAAAGAAAAAAGTTGCAACAAGAAAGGGGAATGCATATAAGGAGAAGGTAACAGAAGTATTGACAACAGAAAAGAGCAGGAACAAATACAATGCTTTTAAAGAGAATGTTACAAGGAGACTTTATGGAACCTTGTACTTGTCCCTCGTCTTTCTTTTTTATTCGTTGACTTTCTAAAAATAGAAAGAAAACTCTTTCCAAGGCTACATTGTTGTTGTCTTGATAAAGGGATATATAGTACATCGCCCACCCTCACAATAGTTTTACGAACGAAAGACCTTTGGTTGCTCACTCATTCGAATAAGAGGAGCATTCGAGGATATGAACAAAAAGTGTGAAGGCAAGATAGGTGTACGGTATATTTCCCAAAGATGACTTTCACCTGACAAATTGGGTTAATGGTAATTTTTAAAATGTAATATACTTTCTTGAAATTTTATCAAAAAATAAAAAATTATTGAGTTACAAAGCTAACTACATTAAATGTACCAACCAACAGAATCGTGCACGGGTCAAAACATCAAATTCCAAAACTTGTATTATAAATTACAATGAGAAAAATACCTGCATCAATAATTGATCGAATTACAGTGACGCATATTTTGTGTCTTTAAAGATCAATTTGTTTAAAAAAAACTAGATGCTTATTTAAATATAGTTAAAAAGCAGGCAACATGTTATGATTATGTGGAAGTGTACTCTATGTTCTTCCTTATTCACGCACTGTTTGTTAACAGAGTTACAAAACAAATATAAAAATAACGTTGGAGGAAAAAACATAAAAGATTTAAAAAAAAGAGTCAACCAGAGAATGTTTGGCGAGGCATAAACAACTAGTTCAGCGAATCACATGACAGTCAAGTAATCGATAGAAAATTGTTTACGAAAGGACAAGGTGCAAGGGTACGGCAAACGAACGGAGAAACAAAGATTTTGCGAGAAAGCAAGATCTTTCTTTCCAAAAAAATAATGTTTACAACAGAAAGAGATAAATAAATTGAATTGCTTTAGTCTAAGCTAGAATACAGGAACGACTACATAGCTTGTTTGTTGAGTTTCATAACGGTATTCATTTTCAGTCTGACCTACCCCCAGAGGGGAGATGTAATTTTTTTAAATCCTGTATACGATCCTGGTGGTAGCACAGGTCACGCTAGAACAAACTAAACATTGTCCAATACAAAGGAAAAAGAATACTTAAAACTGTCTTTCTGTTTTCATGACTTCATGCTTCTAACTCACAATAATGAGTAGCATGGTCAACAAAATCTGAAACTTCAAGTTGATCTATGACCTTTTTCACTTCATAAACAAGTATGACTTTGACCATAAAATATGTACCCCGAGGGAAATGCTTAAAATTATTTTAAAACTCAATGCAGTCCTTTCATTCAACATTACTATTGCATTGTTAATAAAACAGGCAGTTGGATAAAATAAAACAAACTGTTATTCGTTTGGTTTTTCATACAAAAGTAATGGTATCTTCAAATGCTTTGTTGTTTTACTAAAAGTTCTCTTACTTTTTTATCACAGGATAAAATTGAAAACTAAAAAAACGAAGAAGGAAAATGTTTTGAACCCAAATCTTTCTAGTTTTCAGCAGGGGATTGTTGTAACCGTACGTTTTTTTTGTAAAACTTTTCATATGAATCATCGATAACGTTTGTATATTTAAATGTGCTTATTCAACAGGAAGTCACGATACAA
>JAHZNC010003059.1:0-17505 GCA_027744095.1 Zhuqinia jingwanae
CGCATTAAAGATACTCAAAAAAATGTTGTCGTTATCTATTTTTCAATGAATAAAAAGCTTAAAGTTAAATGGTCATATACACCGTTTTTTGTGTTGCGTTCCACATTATTCCCAAACAAAAATGAATACGTCCCGCTGTGAATAATTTGTGCTAACATGTTTGCATTTAAGATCTCAGTTGTATTACATGTACCGCCCCCACAGCAGACGAGAATATCACAACTAAAAGCAAAAATACAAAAATATTATATATTTTCTTGTCCATTCACAACTCGTAGCAGATAGGTAGGGGTTAACAAAGATTAATTTGATTCAGCATCAAAATATATGGAATGGGGCTCATTGAATGTATAAAAGTTGGTCACATCTGTTGTTTCGTTACTGGAATCTGCACACGCATTTATCGTTAGCATTAATTGAATTCCGTATTATTATGGACCCACCAACACGAAAGCAAGTAATTATAATGATGAATGTTACGGATCTCTCTTTTTTTTTTAAATAGCTCGTCATAATATTTTCACCTTTCTATTTTTATCATCACACGATATATTTTGATGCATTTTACATGAGCAAAAAGGGAAATGAGCGCGCACAAAGTATATACGCTTGCTAATGATGTTCATGGAGGAGCGCTCTATGAATTATCATCATGTTCACGAATCAATTTGGTGAGCATCATAAATAATCGTTATCATCATCCTTTTCGATTCTAAATTCAATTTTCTTGTCAATACGTATTTAAAAAAAAATTAAACAAGTTTAAAACCATAATTTGGCGTTTGGTGGCATTATGGATTGGAATGTCACAGTTAAAAATGTCGGTATTCTTGGGATATTCAGTTTGCTTTTGGTGGTAAGTAAGTGGATAAATGGATTATTAGTACTTGGCATATATCAGCAGCAGCAGTGTATGACAATTCGTTAGTTATATTAATGTTAAAGGATTTGGTAATTCGTGTATACTTCGCAGGTCGCCGTAGGACCTGCACTAACCAAGCCTCTTTATAGAAGCCCCTCTGCTGCTTCTTTGGGAAGAATCAATTCCACTACCGACTCGTCAGCGTCCACTGTAAGGGAATCCCAACACGATATGTGATATATCTGTGGTGAGGTATAGTAAATAAATGGGCAGATCATGTTTTATTTAAAATTTAGGCAGAAGTTTTACGAAACGTTCAGACATTACTGCACATCACCAAACCGCTGGGTGGTAAACGTAAATGGGTTAAGCAGGAGGAAGCAGCAGCTGCAGGAGGATCTGATGGTTCCGCCAATGCTTTGGCCTACTTGACTGATAGTTTTGGAGGTCAAATAGCCGGGCAAGTTATAAGTTTGATCTTAGCTTCTGTTACTGGAGACGTTCGAGGAATTCTGGGAAATTCATTGAATCTATTCCAAGACGATGACAGAAGGGATAGAGTCCAAGTATTCTTGGATGACATTTCCAAAAATTTCCTTCAATTTACCGGGTTAGGACTTTTGACCACAACAAAGCCACCACTTCAACAACAACAACCGACGTTGTATCCTGGTGCTCCGGTTTTTGGTAGTGGCCAAACTCTTCAATCTGGCCAAATTCCGGCGTCTTCCGGAGGCGGTGGTGGGTTTGCACCGGCTTCTAATGGGGCCAGCGGTGGCATTTTTGCAACAGCGGCCCAGACAATCTTGAATAGTCAGCAGCAGCAAAACGCACAAGCTACAGCACAACAGCAGCCAGTAATATATGTTTTACCCCAGCTAGGAAATACTGCAACAGGTGGTTCCGATACTTCAAGTGGAACCGCAACAAACACCGGAAATAATAAAGTAGTTAGCAATGTTGGTGATGATGACTCAGAAGAGGACAGGAAGTAAAAAACACAATAGGACAAAAGATGTCTTGTAATCTGACATGACTGAAGACATTTTTTTTACTCGTTTATTAGATCGAATGAATTTTTGTTATTTTTGTTTTGTTATAAATATACTTCCACCTCGCGTAATCATCCACCACCAAGATTTACATAAGAAAAGACTTTTACATTTGAAAAGAAAAAATATAACTTGTTGAATAATAAATCACGCTTTATTGGAGGTTCTCTTTATTGCAAAATATTCCCTTTTATTTTATTACTAATTTATTATGATAACAACAAAAGCTGTTAATGATTGAGATCTATGAAAAAAATATCCGACAATTCATGGCTTATAATTTACCTAAGCTGCTTGTGAGTGAATTCCGGATATGAACACCGAATACCTACGCTATAATCATACACACAACGCGAGTCGCGTTACGCGACTCAGCTAAACACCTTTCGTGTAGACATATTTCACGGGCAATTAATTACATATGCGTACATGATCCGGCATTCATTTGACACGAATATTGTAAAACATAAACTATTTTTATTATTCTTGTATTTACAAAAAATAGATGGAAACTTAAGTGTTTTATGTTGAGCTGACATTAAATTGACCGTAAGTAAACCCTACTTTTTAAGAAAAGCTTTAAACGTTAAAAATAAATAAAATGTGTTAAAGCTTCGTTTTTTAAGACGACAGCTGTAAAGAAACTTTCGCCCTCTAAATTAAATCTGAATCTGAACAATGCAATTATTTTGTTTTATATGATTATTAAGTGGCTTGATCATGAAACATGCTCCAATCATCGTAATATATTATCCTTCCGTCTTTAAANTTTCGCCCTCTAAATTAAATCTGAATCTGAACAATGCAATTATTTTGTTTTATATGATTATTAAGTGGCTTGATCATGAAACATGCTCCAATCATCGTAATATATTATCCTTCCGTCTTTAAATACGGATATAAATATATGTGCAAAGTCACTTCCCTTTTGCTGGACCGCACGTATTTTTAATACTCTTTTAAAAGCTCAATTTTGGCAATTATCCAATATAATTTGATTTATGGTAAATGCTATAACGGTCCTTTTACGACTAGGTTTTTTTATAACCTTAACATTTGCATAAAATTGAAGTACTATATAAAATGATTGTAAAAACTTGTGCCTTTGCCAAGTAAGCGAATATGGGGCACTATGCGAATCACTGTGAAACGTCGCCTTTAGGTTGTTAAAAGAAAATGCATCTCTGAAATTAAAAGGATCCATAATTGAGACGTAGCACCTTTGTTTACGCGCATGCTCTATAATCAACCTGCTAATTGGTTAGCTACACATTCCTTTAACAAGATATAAATAACTAACACGGTTACGATAGATACGTTTTAAGTTTTCACTTCTTCTTCATAAGTCATAACATGTACACCATTTCTCAGGGAAGCCAACAAGGAACCAGTAAATATTATGAGTCAGGATTAGAATAATTGATGGCCATACCATGACAGATTTCCTGCCATTTTGAGCAATGCCTTAAACAGAATGACGTGCTCATAAACACTTTATAGTTTACGTGCCTTTTTTTACAGTGAAAGGACGTTGAGTGTGGTACAATTTTAAACAGGATGGTAATAATATGAGAGATGTATTAGTACGTCTGTGAGTACTTAATGTAGCAGTAACAGAGTCAACATAACATTCCGACTACTAAATTGGAAGTTTATCTTTCAAATTAGCGAATTGAAAGCATGAAGGAAATCTAGGCTAGTGGATCCTATAAAGGACCCTAATTGGTATGCATGTCTTCTTCATTCTCATGTTGTTAGCGTGTTTGAAAGTATCTTTTACTTTACAATTCCTTGTGCATCTTTCTATTTTATTGTAAGGCGTGGGTGTACATCTTATCAAGGCAATTTTAAAAAAAAATGGCTGTACACTGGAAAATCTTGTGGAATACCTGTGCCCTATTCTTAGTATCTTTGTTGACTGTCTCTCTTGTCCTATCTAGTCCAGCAACGGTGAGTTAAATTTAAGTTATTTAGAACGAATTTATTATTATTTAAAAGAAATGCAAATGTAAAATGCTTTGATATTCTTTATTTGTTTGCAGCAAGGAAGGTCTAGAAGCTACAACATTGAATTCAATAGGCAACCAAGAACTCGTAATTTCATACGTTAATTCGTACTTTCTTTTTTTGAAACGGTGCCTTCTTCAAGTAATTTTGTAGGCTAATTAATTTGCTGTTTTATTTAATAGTGAATTTGACAATGGGAATGAACATGTTAAAAGACATGCTTCAAAATGGAATGGCCTATCGCCCCGTTCCCCCACCATTTCCAAGCCTGAAGAATTTGTTTAAAACAAATGGGACGCAATTGACGTGGGTGCCGCTTGGATCCTTAATGTTTAACCACAACGGAAAAATAATTTCTGGATAACGTTGATATCATAATTAATTATTCCGTTGTATTTATAAACTTATAATTTTTTTTTTTTGAAACGGCGATGGAGAAAAAAATATGCTCTAAAAATGAAATACTCTTTTTAATTTTCGTAATTATAGAACAAAATGTTCTGAAAATTTATTTTTGTTAATTAGTAAAGCAGCATAACGTTTTGTTTCAGAAGTTAACCCCTTTTTTAATTTGTTTATGGCCTTTAAGCATAATATTGAAGTTGCAGCTAATTGTTTGTTGACTTAAAAATATGTACACAATTTATGTGAGTCTTGTATACCTAATTTAAAATGGAGCAGCATTATAAATATTAATCAGCATTATAAATATTAATTAATAAGCAGTTGAAATTGAATACTTTTCTGACAAGATGATGATAGTACTGATAAACTAACTAGTTACAAAATTACAAAAAAATATATATAGAAATGCGATAAGTTATTAAATTGAATAAAAGCGGTAATTAGGAACGTAGAAAAGGATGTCCGAGTAATTCAGCTGCTGTTGGTCTGCTCTTGTAATCAGTTCGAAAGCACAGCTTTAGCACGTCGACTACATTTGAACCATAAAGATGAGGTGGAAGATGAGGATACATGATGTCTCCTTGGACAATAGCATTCATTTTTGTGACGGGATGAGTTATATGCTCAAATGGCGTGCGTCCGTAGACCATCAGATACAAAATACATCCCAGTGCCCATATATCCGACTTTGGGCTTAACTGTAAAATTAAATTCAAAATATTCTTTCACTACAATTAATGGAAAATAATAATTTATTTTGGAATTTAAGACAAATTCATACCTTTGACCGTCCACAATCATCAAGTTTAATAATTTCAGGACTAATGAAATTCAAAGTCCCTTTTGGATTTGCCATTGCAATACTAGTGAGATCACTTTGGAGGCGAGAAGCTATCCCAAAATCAATAATTTTCAGATTATCATCCACCCATACGAAATTGGCAGGTTTGAGATCGGCGTGCACAATTCCTGAAAAAGATAATTAATGAGCATGTTAATATTAATCTGTCACTGGCAATGTTTATAAATGATGGCGTGACATTTACTATTTGTAATATTGTAATATACTAAATTAATACCTTTGCTGTGAATTTCTTGTACAATTGTTAACAAACTTTCCCAAATGTATCGCATTTTTATCAGTTTAATTGGTTTCTTAGCCTTGTTAGCTTTTATAATAGTTTGATTCAAATCGCATTGGCCCTTCTCCATCAAGATTTTCATGGTTTTTTCGGAACGCTTGAATTCCCTGAAATCAGCAAATCAAAAAAAAAATGATCTGTTTGGTCTATGATTTTTTTTGAAAAACAATAAATGAATAACAAGACAAATATCTATTTACCAGGTATGGATATCTACTACAAGATCCGTTCCTTTCAAGTCAATCAACATTTCAACTTCGTTAATACATTCTTGCACATGAGCTTCATCAATACCATGCAACTGTACTATTTTTAAGGCAAATTGCTTCCTAGTGTCCTTTTCCATAACCTATAAAAACAAACCAAAATAGTAATTATTAATAAATAATAACTTGATAAAATTCATTTTGAAATTCTGTAAATTCTGCTAAAACAAATTTACATGAGAAACTTCACCGCATCCTCCTTTCCCTAGCTGCTCGAGAATAAGGAACTCTTTATTTTGAATGTGTTCACTAAGAAATTTCCATCCAGAACCACCAGTACCAGCAGATTTTTTTACACTCAAAGGCACTGTTGGCTTCTTTTTGGACGATTTTGGCTTTGGTGTCTGCATAGTAGTTTTGCTAGCTGCCCTCGATGGAGTGGGAACCGGAGCCGGAGCAAAGATAACATGAGTTGCGTCAGATGACTGGAAACTGTTGTTTTTCTGGTGACTTTGGTGCGATCCGTATGAACGATTGCCATCAGTGGAATAGGCAACTCCTCCAGGATCTGTATTTTCAGTGTTGTTGCTGTAAAGTTGCTGCTTACTTTTTTCTTGCTGTTGATGATAGGCATATGGAACTTGAAATCCTCTGTCACTTGGAGTTATGTCATCCGGATTTGGATGATGGAGGTTGCTTCCTTGTTGCAAAGGTTTATTGTTGGTTTTAGTTGCCCTTGCAATACGTTCATGGATCGGTTCCAGGTTATTTCTTTTACTGGTATTAGTTATGTCTTTGGATGACTGTTCCTCTGTTAGCGTTTTCTCAATAACCGTTGTCTCTGAACAGTTATGACTTTGCTCGGATAATACACTTCTGGACGCTGACGGAGTAGCTGGAAAAGATATTGCGTCGGATGAAGTTTCCCCTTTGAGAAGTGCGCCAGAAACTTGGGGAGATTCCTCAGACGAGGAAGCAGGCGATTCGAATAGGGAGCGAACATGCAAGCTTGAGGAACTGGAGTTGGAATTACGGAGTGGATGGACGAGCGTTTGGAGTGTTGCAGGACTTAAGTCCAGACCAGAGTCGTTACTTTGTGCTTTTTCCAGAAGGTAACGTGAGAGTCCTCCCAGCCTAATAATTTGGCACATTAAAAATAATATTATAATTTATAATAGTCATCGCCTAAATAGTCAACGTGTAAACAAGGTAATTTATGTATAGTGGCCATAACGTAGCAAGCTAGAAACTCACCTCAAATAGCTCCCTTTATTACCAGCTCCAGCATTGCTTTGATTTTGAGGTCCAGAAGAACCAGTAGTTGACGGTGGAGGTTTCGGAGGCAGTGTGTCAACGTGATCACCTCCTTCACTAAGAGCACTCCTCTCCTTGTTCATTTTACTATTCCCAATTGCACTACCGGAAAGGGCCTTTTGTATGAGATTGGACCCAGAAGAATACTTTTTGACATCCATCATGATGGCTAAGTAATTAAACTTATTGTAGAATAACAAACAATGTATTTGTGAACAACTGACAACACTGCACTGTGACCAACATCAAACAGCTGACAAAATACCCACAATTCAGCAGTCACTAGTCACTACACGAAAACATCATTAACTTTTGAATTTGACAACTAATTGGCTGATGATAAAGCAATAAAACAATCTGATCATTAGCTTAGATTTGAACCTTGTACTTTTTATATAACGAATTGACTTTGACACACACCAGAGAGAAGTACAAATTCAGCGAATAATTAATGACATTTCGACTTTCCTCTCATTAATTTAATACTACTAAAACCAATATTATGTTGTGTATTTAATGTATTACATGATTATGATTACACTCTGCTGAACCAACCTTCTCAGGTAGATGATTTAATACTTGAAGTGATGTAATAGTACCCGACAAGGAAAAGCCACATTTTCATTTACTCCCAAACTAACAACAAACATGCACAATAAAAGACAAAATCATGTGCATGAAATTTTTGACCGTTTCTTCATTTCTTTTATCACAAAAACATTTCTCCTCCTACCCTGCTTCTGCTCATTGTTGTCTCTTGGCTAAAAAATCATTATCATACCATACGTACGCGTACGCTACACCACACATTAAAAAAATATGTGGATAGTACGCATACGGCTTTCAAAGTTGTATACCTACCTACACGTATTAGTGTAATTTGTGAGCTGAAGCTGTTGGATTATGAAAGAATGAGTTTGTAATACCAGCTTGGTATTCCTTGTTGTGAGAAGCGATGTTGAATGTGAATGAATTACTACTACTTGAGTTCCAAGTTCATGATGGTCTAGTAAAAACTAGTTTTTTGTTGGCCCAAGGAAGCAAAGGATGCGTCTTGGCAGTTACAAAAAATCTTCATGTATGTATTATGGGTGTGTAAGCTGTGTATCTTAATACAATACCTATAAAACATTTCTCTTCCCTTCATTTTCATTCATTCAAAAGTATACCAAAAAAAACTCCAATATATAGGTAGACACCTGACAGAGAGTTGTCTCTGATAGCTAGTATTTTTATCTGAATGTCGAAAATGTCGCTTGGCTGAATGAATCATAATACCATTTTGTACTTCTGTTCCTATGTTCATGTCAATATTTTTCAACAATTCAATCCTTACGCATGGCATTTAAAAAATATATACATAGGTACATATCAAATGCCTTCGAAGGTTAAGGATCATATTTCAGCAAAAAGTATACATACATTTTATTTTATTTATGTATGAATAGTAATTTTACCTTTGTACCTATGCATAATTATAGGTGCATGTATGTTGTAAGTAGACATTTTTGGCTAGAAGGATTGATTTACTCAATTATGCATGCATATCATTAAAAATCAAGCCAATGCAATGTAGTAAAAACTGGACAGTTCCATAATTGGATTAAGTACTTCGCTGAACTCTATGATCATGCACAGAAACGTGCTCTCATTTTGTATAATTACTGCATTATGTGCTCCAAAAAAAGGAAATCTTTTACAGAAAATGCGTATCATTTCACGGTTACATCCACTCAGAAGCGGAACATAAATTCCAACAAACTTCTCGGAAGGAAGCAGTAGCAGTACAACAAATACTTGAGGGCTTTCTTTTTTCGTGTGTACATATGTCTCATGAATTCAGTCGTATAATATAGTTTCATCAACAAGAAATGAAAATGTACTACAATAAGAATGTCATGCCACGAGTCATACAAGTTTGATGTAATGATGATGTGATTATCATTTTATTTTAATAGTACGTAGTTCGGTATACTTATGGCAGTAATAAGACTTCAGCGGAGGCTAGTTTCTTTACTTTCGCTGCAATTGACTTGTTCCCTTTCATATTTGTTATTGTTGCTTTTGATTTTTGCCTGAAGCTTACTTGCAGTTAGACAATAATTGTTTAGCGTCTTTCAACCTAAATTAATACAAGTATTCTCTTGTATTTTGAAGAAAATAGTTTGAAGCAATAGTTTATTTTTTTTAAACAATTCAAATATGTTTTTAAACAGTGATAAGATTCAGTTTGAATCTTTACCAAATCCTGGCGAAAAATTTCAACTGATGGGCATAATCGGGGAGGGTACTTATGGAGAAGTTTATTCAGCCATTGATTTGGAAATTGAAGCAAACCAAGGTTTTTAGAGTTTGAATCTTTACCAAACCCTGGCGAAAAATTTCAACTGATGGGCATAATCGGGGAGGGTACTTATGGAGAAGTTTATTCAGCCATTGATTTGGAAATTGAAGCAAACCAAGGTTTTTTGCATTTTTTAAAGCAAAATTTAAGTTTATAAATGCTTTTTGAAGGGGACAAGCGAGTAGAAAGTGAAATAAACATAGTATCACTTTACCCCATATATTTGCAATTTAAGTATAGATCATATAATTTATGTGTTTGTTAAAGAATTGTTTGCATTTTTATCTGCTCACGATGGTCAAGATGCCAGTGATCGAACAAGAGATACCAAAGTTGCCATTAAAATCCTGGAAAATCTCCCGGAAAACATTGAAGAGGCAGAGGAAGAGCTTCTTGTCCTCAGAGACTTTAGCATCCACCCAAATCTGCCCAGTTTTTATGGACTGTACTTCAAAAGGGCAGCGAGACCTGAGGATTGCCAGTTGTGGTATGTGATGGAGCTCTGCTCAGGGGGATCTGTAACGGATCTGGCCCAAGGTCTCAAAAAGTTTGAAGGAAGAAAGTTGCCAGAAGTCCAAATCGCCTTTATTCTCCGCGAAGTTGTTGATGTAAGTTTTTCGTGGGGAGCGGGGACCCTAAACTCGACAATAAAATTAGCGCATAATATTTTTTGTAATAGGCGTTGGGATCAAAGACCATTTATGGTGGAGTTGAGACAACATCCTTTCCTGAAGAAGATTGATAGAATCCCGGAGGATATTATAAGGCATGAACTAATCAGGGATATACAGTTGGTGCAGGCGCACGGGGATTTATTGAAGAGAGAGCCCGAAGTGACGACAAAGCATGGCAAGTTGAAGACGGATAGGAAGTCAAGGTTGCAGACTATGTTTGTCGATGATTTGGTGTCTCTGGCCACGCTTGACGAGGTTTGATGCTAACCTAAGATTTTAAGAAATAAGAAGTAGAGATATAACTCTTCTGAGATGTATATGAACCGATCGCGATTTAAATAACGACGCACTTTAATTGAACTATAGGAAACAATACTGGACCAACTTTTTCACAGATTTCAACAAAAGCAACCGTATACATATATTGGCGACATATTAATCGCAGTGAACCCCTTTGAAGACCTTGGGATTTACAATGAATTTGTACTTTATTCCTGAAATTTTTTTTTCATACTTATATTATCTATATCATTAATAATTAGTAATGATTAATGACCCTATTTTGAAAAAAAAACATAAACGTATATTTTGCTGCATTTCGTTAATTTCACAGTACCAATTCAAATATCGTGCTGCCAATACTGCAGACATTCCACCACACATATTTTCCGTGGCCGATCAGGCTTATCATTCCATGCTCCATCAGAAAAGACCACAAAACATTGTTATCAGTGGGGAGTCAGGTGCTGGTAAAACGGAAAGTGCTAAATTTTTGTTGCAGCACTTGGTATACTTGGGAAAAGTGCGTTGATAAGAAATCTGATTCATTTTTATAGTCATTCATTAAAAAAAGAAGTTCTATAATAATCATCCATGTTTAATGACTACAAATTATTAAAGGCTCCCAACCGAAATTTGGAATCCAAAATTTTGCAAGTGAATCCAATAATGGAAGCTTTTGGAAACGCTGCCACAGGAATGAATCAAAATTCCTCGAGATTTGCAAAATATTTGGATGTGACATTTACAAGAACGGGGAAAGTAACAGGAGCAAAGATTGCTGTGTACCTGTTAGAGGAGTCCAGAGTGGATAGACAATCACAGTATTATGACCTTTAGATAATTATAACCATATAATATTCTTTTGGTTAGCGCATTGTGCTTATATTACTAGTTTAAAAATCAAATGACTGCAAATATTTTTTAACGTAGGGGCGAGAGAAACTTCCACATCTTCTATTACTTATTGCATGGCTTACAGAACAAAGGTAGAAGACAGGAATTCAAATTGGACAAGAAACGATACAGTTATCTTCAAGGAATAGATGATTCTTTAGAAACACAAGAGGTTGATAAAAATATACTTATTTGTAGAAAATATCTGTTTTTGTGTTGAAAATTTTATGTATCTTGACAGGAAAATGTGGACTATTTTGAAGCAGTGAACAATGGTTTCCATTTGCTTGGTTTCCGCATAGAGGAAATTGAATCAATTTACAAAATACTTGCAGCCATACTTCATTTGGGCGAGATACGCTTTGATTCTGGAAATGAGGAGGATGGTTGTAGCATTAAAAATATAAATGCGCTGGAGACCGGTAAACCACTTATTTTTTTAACTTTCTGTTAAACGTTTTTATCTTTGATGAGCACCATTTCATGGCTGATTTATGTTTAAAAACTAGTCGCTAATCTACTTGGCGTGTCAGCCGGAGACTTGGGTCTTTGTCTCACAACCAGAAGCGTGGTCACGGCAGGTGAAACATTTATCTTACGAAATAGTTCTACTGAAGCAAAAACTAGTAGGGATTCTCTGGCACGTGGACTCTACAACAGAATATTCCGATGGATTGTTTTTCAAATAAATGCTTTGCTTGGAATCAGTCGTTTGGCATAGTAAGAAACTAATTAATTAATTTTACCCATAAGTGTTTTTTACCTTAAAAACTATTAAATGTTTCTACTTTATTTAGTGGTGACCCTTTGTCTATTGCCCTGTTGGATATTTTTGGATTTGAAGCGTTCCAATTGAACTCGTTGGAACAACTTTGTATCAACATTACAAATGAGCAGCTTCAGTTTCTATTTAATCAGCATGTCTTTACGTGGGAGCAACAGGAGTACATGGCTGAGGGAATAAATATTGAAGTGGTCCAGTTTGCGGATAACCGCCCCATTTTAGAATTGTGTCTGGGCAAACCCTTGGGAGTCTTGTCGTTGACCGATGAAGAGTCCAGATTCCCTCGTGCTACTGATTGGACACTTTTAGGTTAAAAAAAATGGATATACATACCTACACATATATAATTTCGCCAACACAAATATGAAATATTTCAACTTAAGTTCCCTTTTAATTTTTAAACTTCATTTTAAAGAAAAACTAACTTCAAATCTGGAACCAAACAAGTTTTTCTTTCCCCCAAAATCCACCCAGGACTTGTCTTTTCAGATAAGGCATTATGCGGGTAAAGTGCAGTACAGTGCAAAGGGATTCCTGGAGAAAAACAGAAGTGTTCATTCATCAGGTAAATTGCGTACTGCCAATGCATGAGTAACTAGTTGAAATAAACTTGTTGACAAAGTTATGTTTACATTCACCATAAAGAAATCATACAGACATTAAGGAAATCAACCAACGACGTTGTTAAAACCATTTACAAGTGTCTTCTTACGAGAACTGGTGACTTGTTCGTTTCTAATCGTCGAGATAGTATTGCAGAGGTTAGACCATTCGTGTTAAAACTTGGGCCATGTACTATTTTAATATCCGAATTATACGTGTTGTACAATTAAACCTATTTATTTGATGTACATAATAGCAAATGCAAAAAGAAGAAGAATTAGGCCTGGCATCTCAGACCCGAAGCCATATGACTGTAGCCACCAGCTTCAGATTCTCCCTCATGGATCTCATGTCTAAACTGTTGGGTGGGGAGCTTCACTTTGTACGCTGCGTGAAGCCAAATGACTTTGCTGTTCCCGATCAATTTGATCACATTAAGGTTCTTAGGCAATTGCGCTACAGTGGTGTCCTTGAAACAATCCGGATAAGACAGTTAGGCTACTCTCATCGCTTCACTTTCGCCGAATTCCTTAAAAGGTATAAAGTCTCATAATGCCCATACCTTACTTTAAATTCGCTTTAGAGTAGACTGAGTCTACTAGACTCTTTGCACATATTATTTTAATTTGGTTTTAAGCTATTGCTTCCTCGCCTTTAATTTTGATGAACGTGTCGTGGCCGACAAGGAATCTTGCCGGTTGCTCCTTCTCCGTTTAAAACTTGACAACTGGGCTCTTGGAAAAACTAAAGTTTTTCTCAAATATTATCATGTTGAATATCTAGCCAAATTGTGTGAACAGCAGGTCGGATAATTTTAAATGTCATCAAAGATTTTATTGTAACTCGACAACGATTAGAAATTGAACGAAAATGACATGCATTTATTGCATTGGCCCATTTAGATACGCTCTGTCATCTTTGTTCAATCATGCGTGCGAAGATGGCTAGCCCGTATCCGAGTGAAGAAAGGAATGTGGCAAGTGGCTAAAACGATTGTATCCACTCAACGTGCAGCAAAGGCATGGCTCAATGTACGAAAACGCTTTTCCAGGATTACTGGGGCACCAAACAAAAGTAATTTTGTTTTTGTTATCATCCATTCATTATTCATTCAGTTTACAACTTTTTATTATGAGAACATGTAAACATTAAAGTAAAATGTAATATTTTCAGAAAGAGGAAGTCTTAGCGTGATTCGTTCCAGACTTTTGGGTGAGGAGATTTTGATGGATGATGATGATCATTTATCTGAGGAAGAGAAAGCAGCTATTCTTATTCAAAGCCGTAAACATTACAAGCATTATTTGTTAGGTTGTATTTACCGCAAGTTATCAATAATAGCTACTGCTTTCTTAAGATTTCAGAGGATTTCGTGTACGAAAACAATGGGGTCCAATTTTGGAAGAACGGATCAAGCAAATTGTACTGACTCATCAAAAGCCTGAAGATGCAGAAAAAGCTTTGCGTGTATGAACAAAAATGAAATCACAATTAGAAATGATAAAGTTATTTTGTAAAAATCTATTAAAAATCAAAATTGTGTTGTAAATAGGAAGAAGGACTTAACGAAGAAGACGCAGCCGTTGTTCTCCAACGATTCTACCGAAAGTGGAAGGTGGATCGCCAACGGAGTCAAGACGAGCAGGAAGAGGAACAAAATCAGAAAAGTGAACCCCCTCGCGTTAAACTTGACAATTGGGATGCTCCATTTCGTATAATGGAATGTCACATGTCAGATCTTCGTGCTGGACGAATCCGCCAAGAGAAGGTGGACATGGCTGCTCACCGTCGGGAAATGATCACTGCTGGATTACAATCCCAAGATTTGGCAAACCAAGAAAGAGAAAAATTGGTAGCAGGAAAATGGCAAAATGTTATCAATAGTAACAAAGTTGGCGGGAGTGATGATGGCGTAAAGGGAGGAGGAGGTGGAGGGCTAGGCCTCCCGAAAAAGTCATCCCAAGTTCCAGCCGACCGACAACTTGGAAAATTTGGGAAGCAAATGCTGGAAGATGCTCTGCAGAAAAAGGTACAAGATTTGAGGAAACCTACAAAGGAAAAGCCAGGGAAAAAGATGGATATCAAAGCAGCATTGGCAGCAACTCCAAAACCGCCCGTGATTGCAAGGGATTTGTCAGTGGACGAAAATACGGAAATACCAGAAATGGTGGATTTTAGAAAACATTTGAGAAAGGCGGCGCATCGGCCTACGGACTCCCTGAGGAAGGGATGGAGCGCCACAGATGTTGAGGATTAGTTTTTACGCATGGACTTTCTTTATTCTTATTATTTAGCAACATGAACCTATGATAACCAATGTTTAACCTACCGCAGTGCTACTACACCTACATTCATTTCAAATAAACAATTTAGCGTTAATATATATCACGCATTACTTTTGTTGGATGATGTGTAACAATTTTTTTTACATAAAATCTGTAAACGCGTAATAAATCGGTGACTTTATTTAAAGAAGTTTGGCACTAAATAAGGAAATATTTATTATGCAAACATGGTCTGCGGATCAGCTTAAACTACTAAAACTTTAAATAATTCTTCAGCCTAAATTATATAGTGATTTTTCTTTACATCAATGCTATTACGATATGAAAATATTCTTGCTCAGATTAACTTTTCTTCCATTAAATCCAACAATGCCTCCAACAAACGATTTTGTGTGGTTTCCTCCATCCGAACAATTTCGATTGATGCCATTGCCATAAAGGTGGCCAAAACACAACTCTGCTTGTATTCAGCCTTGAGGGTTTGATAGTCAAAAGGCATTTCCAAACCAAAGTAGCCAGCATTTTGCTAAATATTACATACGAGAGTTAATTAAAGTAATAATTAGCCAATTTATTAAAAAGCGGGACATTGTCATATAATTGTTATAATACATGTAATAAACTACAAAAGTTACTTCAAACAACTGATAATAAAATTGTAGAATCCAGGAAGCATGCTCCCTCCTGTAATTGGGTTCCATTGACAGCATCGTTAACAAGGCGAGGTCATGAGTAGGCTTTCCATAGCTAACCAGCTGCCAGTCAAGAATGAAACAGTCCAAATCAGCCTCCTCCACAGGCACCCCATCCTCTTTGTCTTGATCATTCATTCGAAACAAAATATTTTCACTCCAAAAATCCATGTGGATCAGAGTGTTTGGAAAATGTGACTGATGGTCTGCAGGTGCAAGTAAATTGAAAATCTTGTTTAAAAGCTGTGGTTTCATTTTCAATATCTTCATGTATATTTCCGGTGCTTTAGGATGCCGGGTATCGTGAAGGAACTTTTGCAGGTTGGGAAATTGACTTTCCAGCAGCCCATAGTACAAATGCCCAAGATTTTGCCAGTCGTACAGGTGTTGCCAGTTGGAAATAGGTTTATTGTCCTTTTTTTGCATTGCCCAGCTTGTCACGTGAAATTTGGCAATTTCTTCCAAAGCCGACGCTGCTTCAGTAATCACGAGTCCGGATCCAAAATGTCTCTTCCCAAACCCCAAAACCCGGAGATCATCCAAGACGAGTAGGGACTCAGAATCGAGAATGTGGGTTATAATGTCCAGTTCTGGTTCAGAGTCCACAGGGCGCAGGTACCTCCCGTAGAAGCAAGTAGGAACCCTGAAATCAATAATTTGGGACAAGGAATGGGTTTCCAACCAGGATTTCATGCATGGCACGATTTCAGTGTAAAAGTTTATTTCTCTTCGGGCCACATCCATCGATTGAGACAAACTCCTGTTGGGATTCATCAAACTGGGTAACTTTATGATCCAGTACTGATAGTGTTCTTCGTCTTCGTACTCTTTGTTATTTTCAATCTTTAATTTGAAAAATTTTTGAATTGGAAAGAGGTGGCATGATATGATAAAACTTGTCTTGTAATTTATGCATACAACTTTTCATCCTACGAAATATTTAATTTTCCCCGTAACAATCCTACTCAAAGTTTGAACACGATCATCTCCCAAATAGCTCTCATCCTTTAACTCTATCTCTGCAATACCAATTTTCAATTCAGATGGTTCTTGATTTATCTCATCAGCTTTATCAAATGATTGTAGGGAGGAAGGTGCTTGAGCCACATTGCTTGCATTTGAGGAAGCTGCAGTGTTGGATTTGGAGGAAACATTACTGTTATTGTGGCCGTGATCTCCGTCACTTGCAATTTGGGCACTGCTGGGATTTTTAGATGGAGCGGTGCTGGTATTCGGCATGTTTTCTACCGTTGCCCCAATAATTCCATTTTCTTCCAAGTTGTTTAAAATGACCTCTTCAATCCAAATTATATTATCGGGTTTCTTTTGGGGATTCCCACTGGCACTCCTTTGGCTCATCATGGCTAACACAATGTTTAAAAAAAACCTTCTCACGTGAACAAATGAAATATACCTCTTCTCGTTGTAAAAAGCAATTTACATTTTGTTGAGGTGAACATTTTAACTTGTAATTTTAACTTGCATGTTTAAAATAAATAAACATTGTCTTTTAAATTGTTACATAGGTATGCATAAAATGTATACACATGGCTTTCTACGGTAACTCCGTATATTTTATGAATTATGTGCAATGGTCATTGAATTCATTATAAGTCAAGTATACGATATCCAGTAATTACGTCCGATGTCTGTCCCATCATATAGCACGGCACGTAAGTATTTCGTTGGCATATTTTAAATATAACTAAAACATTTTGTCAGCAGGGCTTTTCCATTATTAAAAATAATACGGCATTTCCCCAAAGCCAAATGCATTTACTAGTGTACAAAAAAAAATATTCGGGATTCCCCCACAACGAGTCCTACGAGAGGTCCTTTACCTGCTATGCAGAAGATTGATGTACCCATTTAAGGCAATGCTTGACTGAATTCTGAGCTTATATGGACCCTTTCTCAAGAAAATCATACAATTTACAATGTGAGCTGGAAATTGGGTAT
>JAHZNC010003060.1:0-12488 GCA_027744095.1 Zhuqinia jingwanae
AAAAAGAAATGACATTTCATTCAAGACAGTTGTAGGGTTGATTTTGTCTGATTGTTTCTTCGTGTGTGTGTGTGCGTGGTGTTTTTTTTGTTCAATATACTTAAGTGAATATCATCGTGTCAAGTTCTATTACTGCATTATGCACTGTTTCATTCTTCTGTCAAAAAGAGAAATGTATTATGGAAATAAATGAAACTTGTTTCAATTTCAATTTAGAAGTAGAAGCAGTAGTAGTAGTAGTAGTAAAAGATATATACGTATCATGCTGGAAAAACTATTGTTTTTTTGTTAGTTTTTCTACCTTTTTGTGTTTTTTTATCTTTCCTTTCTGTCCTTCCAAAAAAATCTCATCTTTATTTCATTGCTTATTTGATTATTATAAAACTTTAGGTCACGTTAGCCTTGTCTCAGTGTACAGGAAGTTGAAGATGGGTGATGATGATAATAAATAAAAGTAATTAATTTGCACATTTTATATATAATGCATTGCGCTAGTAGTATTATTGTATGAATGAAGCATCTTATTACAATTATTATTATTATTATTATTCTACGCCAAACAGTTCTACGGGGAAACTTGAGGGCCAAAACTTGCAATGGTCAGCAGTTCATTGAGGAAACCCGAATTTCAGTCAGATAGAAATAAATCCTCTTTCTTTGACTTGACGGGAGCTTAGCAAAAGCCAGTGTCTGTCTGTCTGTGTCTATATGGGTGAGTGGCCATATCCCAAAAAGCCAATTAACTTAACAGATAAATATATATCAACACGATCAGTAGTAGTAGTTGTAGCAAAAGCAGCATTTACCTTCAACACTAGCCTCTTTATCCCCAACACGACTATACAACCACCACCACCGCCATCAGAGAAGAGTTAGTGGTTCATTGGGTAAATAAACTACTACTACTACTACCACCAATTCTTCTACAAATACAACAAGCGACCATACCGGAGGGAAAGACAGAGAGAGAGGGAGAAAATGTTAATTCCGTTTGTGTTGTTGTTGCTGCTGCTGCTGCTACATTGCTACTGTTCGTGTTCATGAAGATAGGATGATGATATTATTGTATTAAATGAACCAGTTTTCTACTTTTTCCTACGACACCAACATACTACCACCACCAAGCCTCCTCCTCCTTACTTTAATCAACCTAATTGGTGTTGATGCTGACACAGCTTTTACGACCTGTGAAAGTCGTCCTGGAAGTGGATAAACACGTCGTAAAAAGTGCTGACGCTGATGGGATGATTATGCTGCAGTTTTTTTTCCTAACAGGAAGGATCACACGCAAAAAAAAATATCAGCAGCAGTAGCAAAATCATATCATCATCATTAACATCTTTGCTCTATAAAAAAAACTAACAAGGTTTTTGGCATGGTAGTAGGAATAAGTAGTGGCCTGTTGTTTGTTTGTGGATTCCTCCTCCTCCTACTACCAACCATATACACATATAAGCCTTGCTAAAAGCTTAAGCCTTTTTTAACTGGCGGAAATAACCCAATTTTCTTTCTTTTTTTTGTGCGCCATCTGCTTCTCACTTTTAACACGTACTACCAACGTGTGTTTGTAATACTACACACACTTGAGTAGAAAAAATACAGCAAATAACCCATTTCTTTTCACTTTCCCTCTTTTACTATTCCATTTTTTACTGCTGACTTCCTTCTCACCGTCGTCATTTTTTCTATTTTGCACAAAACAAAATGTTTTTTTTCCAGTGTGGCTGATATGATCATACATATATGATGTAATATTCACACACTCCTGTTTTCACAAGAAAGCGAAAGGAGAAAGGGACGCAATATCATCAAGGGAGGAAAAGAGAAAGAAAATCTATCCATTTATGCATGTATTCATGCATGCGTGCACTTTCCCTTGTTATGATAAACTGTTATTTTTTTCTTCTATATGTCTATCTATATGTATCTGCTCCGCGGAACAAGTTTCCATTTTCCAAACAGAAAATAAATTGACGAGTTGCAAAACGAAGGAGGAAGGAAGGAGAGAAAGTAAATTGAAAGTCGTACACAAAGCCCCATATATTTACTACTGTTATAGCAACATAACATCAACTAAACTTAACGCGCAAGTAAGGAAGGAAGCAAGAAGAAAACGAGCACATTCTTTCACGTACCATTTCACTCTTCTTCTTCTTCTTCTTCTTCCTCTTTTGTGTTGGGCTCACAAAAACGAGCGGCAAACAATACAAAGTGAAGGTATACAAATAATAATATAGTAGAGTGTACCACGTATACAATATCCTCCACTCCATTTCTACATACATTACTACGACTACTACTACATGCCTACTTAGTTAGCATTTGTTGGTTTGGTATGTAGTACTTCAAACACATACTTACAACATTCATTCACGTTTTTCCCCGTTTTTCTCCTCCTCAAAAAAGGTGGAAATAAAAAGAGGACCAAAAAATATGGTCGTCACGCGCCTCTTGTGTGTCCTCGTGTCGTGTGCTGCTCTACTTACCTTTTAGGATCTAAAAAACACATGGGACAAAGCACAAGGAATGCAGATTCTGAGAGAGAGCATTTTTACACACACAAACAAGCAGCACAACAGATGCTGCTGCTACCGTTTACTAAACTGTAGACCTCTGTTGTTTGGTATGCATATCCAGACACATAGGAAGATGGTTCTATTTTGAATGCAAAATGAGCATCTTGTCCTACCTACCAGCAACCTGTCTTTGGAATGTGACCTAAAACAAAAGCTACCACCAGCAATTATTACGTAGCTGATGAAATCAGCTTATAGTGTTGAGATTGGCAAGGTTTTCCGTCCGTCTGTCTGAGAGCATAATATCTTCAGAACGGTTAACTCAAAGTGTCTTGAGTCATAACTCAGAATAACCCTATTGATTTTCAACCCGCCATCTCATCCCCACGGCGAAGTTTTGGACAAAACTTTGATTTTTTATCTTTAACCAATAGCAAGTGGCGTGTATCATTCGATTCACTATCAGCTACTTATTTACAAGTCTGACAGCTTTATTTACTGCGTGTCATTGTACAAGTTGACTTTTCCCCTCAATTCGTAAAATAAAGAACTCTTTTAAATTAACAAAAATATGCTCCAGTACTTATTACTACCAGCCAACTGGACTATTGAGCAAATCAATAAGCTTTCTGCATTTTTTAAAAATACATCATCTCTAAACTTTTCATACATGTAATCTATGTGTTCGCATGTATGTAGGTAGTTGTAGAACTGGAGCAAAATTGTTATTTTTTAAGGATTTTTTTTTAAATTTTGTATTTCTGTTCTCGTTCTATGCAAGCGACTTGGCATTTTTTTGCCTCTTGTTGTTGTGTGACGAGGACGGGTACGATAAGGTTTTTACACCAAAAATTTTTTTTATCGCTTCCGCTTCCAACAAAACATATCATACTGTATGCAGCCACTATACTCAATTTACTTGTTGTCGTATTTCTTTTTTTCTATTTTTTCTAAAAAAGTGCTTCCATTGTGGTGGTAGCATCAGTGAGTGGCACCGGAAAGGATAAAAAGAATCGAGGACCATAGAACTACCTCTAGACCCACCACCAGCAATCCATACTCTTTTCTAGGACTCATCATCAGTTTCCTTCTTTTTTTCGACTTTCACCATCAACACATCACTTTTCTCTCCTCACACACATCCAACACTCTATTCCATTCCGACTAACAGAAGAATAAAAAACAAGTGTGTAAAAAAAAGAAGGAAGCCGGAAAAATCTTTGTTCTCTTCTCTTCGCATTGTTAGTAGTAGTGCTACATAAAAAAGTACGTATGTTACATTACACTACATTATTATACCAAAAGAAGCGGAATAGTAGTTTCCTTTTTCATTGTCGTTTTTCCCCCAGAAAAAAATCCATACATGGATACAAAATATATAGGTATACTAATACCTACTCCCATTATATTTATAAAGTGTAGTAGTAGTACATAAAACTTATTGACAAGAAGTGGCATGTGCACTTGAGTGAAATAAAAAGAATAAATCCTCCACCACTCTTCAGTCAAGCTTTAAGCGGAGAGAGAGAGAGAGAGAGAAGAGCTTGTGTGAACACGAGAGGCGGCCACTTTTGAATTACAAGAAATGGCACTCCATTCCAACTTGAGGTATACAAAAAAAATGAAGAAAACATATCTATAAAAGATTGAACTTACACAGGTAGTCAGGTAAGTCAGTCATATTATTATTATTATTACTACAAGCCAACAAGTAATTTGTAGTGGTAGTTGCCACTATCACGCTAATAATCGTAATAAAAAAGAAAGCACATTAGATTACAACCAGCAGATTATTTGATATGCTCAATTTCAACCTTAGAATTGCACGCAACAATCAGGAAAATAAATTTATATACATGTGGGGAAAATCATTGTAGTATAGTAGACCATCGGCTATAACAACAGAAAGGAGAAGATGAGAAAAATTTATATATAAAATGGAAAAAAAGGAAATAAAAAAAGCAGAGTAACTGAGCAGAACTTATAATATAGAGCCCAGCAGAATATGATATGAGTATATACATATTATACCGCCTGCAATCCTCTTATCACAACATAATTCTCCAGAAAAACGTAAAAAATAAAATACCTGCTTGCTCGCTCACTTGGTGGTAGGTAGGTATAAAAGGTAATAACAATATCATATCCTTTATATTTGTGAATATACCAAAGTGAAGAAGAAAAAAATTAAATATTATACATTTTTTTTTGTCTTCAATTTATTTCTGGCTTTTAGCTTAGAAAAAAATATATAAAAAGCTTCAATAAAAGGTGGTGGTGGTGGTGCTGTAGCAGCATATACCTAAGCATTATTTACTACTTTATGGTTTGGCTATGTGTGTTCTTTTATTTTTTTGTGGTAAAATGGGAATAGGAAATCAGGTACACATGTATGCCATTATCAAAGCACACAATTCACGCATTTCCTTTTCCCCCATGTAACAACATATTGTACATAAATATGTATGTTATGTGCTATAATATATATAAATTATATCCAGTAAACAAAGGTAAGCTTTATTATTTCACTTGTGTAGTAGTAGTAGTAGTAGTTCTTTTTTTTACGAGAGAGAATTTTTAATAAGTACATGTAACACACAACCAGTTTGTGTGCTCGGAACTCATATCGGCTTCTCATTTCACACATCCGGTCAACAAAATTGTTATTTTGTGTAGTAGGAGCAAGTGTAGTAGTAGTAACATAACGTACCACCGTTCAAAATAATCTGAACAACAACACAACACAACAACAACTGCAAATAAAACTTGCCTTTTGTGTGTGTGGAAGTGAAACAAGTAATTATATATTTTTCCATAAAAAAAATCGGCGTGCATAATAATAATGCATATTACACACCAAGCTCTAGAAATCCTAAATAGGTTCTTTTTTTTTTGATATATATTGTCAAATTTTTTTAAAAAGAGATCAACACTCTGGACTCTGTTGTTAAAGTTCACTGAGCCTTTATGTCCATTATAATGTACACATGTACTCCCAAATTAGTCAGGGAGTCAATTCAAATTATTGTTAGGCATGTGTGTTGCGTGTGTATGCATTTTATTGTAATGATAATATTTTGACCATACATACTACTAGTTCAGTGTTCAAAAAAAAGTGTTCCGCTGCTTAAAAAAAATTTGCTTGGGCATGGCATAGAGTAGTAATAGGATTATGGTAGCAAACACACAACTTATTGCTACCAAAAAATTGTACACCGCCGCTATACACACAAAGCACACTTTTTTTTAGACAACTAAACTTTTCAGTAATTAAGGAAGTAATCCACTTGATATTTTTTTTTCAACTCCGGGGCTGCTATTTTTTTTACAGGATTATTATTGCATGGCCGTTTTGAATGTATCCTGCTGTTGTTGTTGAATGAATGTTGAACTATGACCTATTATCATCATCTATTTGGAATATAAATTATTCATGTTGCTGCTGCTGCTGCTGCTGCTACTCTCTGTATAAACAATATTATCATAATCTCTCTTGGACAAAATTGGGGGTGGATTGGTCGGATTATCGTTCATTACACCAAAAATAACAAAATACTTTTTTTTCTTTTTCAAATTTATATTTTATTATAGCACGATCTGGTCAAGTCAGGCCAATTCCACTACNTGGGGGTGGATTGGTCGGATTATCGTTCATTACACCAAAAATAACAAAATACTTTTTTTTCTTTTTCAAATTTATATTTTATTATAGCACGATCTGGTCAAGTCAGGCCAATTCCACTACCACCACCATCACCACCCTGCTGATTTTGACTTGTGCATGTTACTTATTTTTTTTTTTAGGTTTTAAACACAATTTCACGCAAGCTTGAATATAACATGAAATGTGAACAAAAAAAAGAAGAAGAAGACGTGTGTGTTTGAGTATTATAGGTGTAGGCATATGTAAAGTTTGTAGCTTTACTACGAACACAGAACAACAATTACACTTTTCCTTTTTGGTAAATAATCTAATCTAGATGGGGAGTTGTATTACACCAGTTTTCATTATACGAGCTGTTTGTCACAATAAATTGCTTGCATGATGATGACGATGATGACGATGGTGATAGTAGAGCCAAAACCAGCAAGTAGTATAGTAACTCCAAAGGAAAATAAAATAAAAAACTGGATTCATGAGTGCTCACGTAGTCAGTAGTAAAAAAAACGGCATGTTGGACATCATGAGTTGGGCAGCCGAGAAAATTGATGGATTCGGTGATAAAAATCATTGTGGTGCTATATCTAGAGGGAAAAGGAACACAATAAAAAAAATATTGAAGAAATGAGAATAGAAGGTTATAGGAAAAGTGAAAGAATATATTATTATTAGCTTACTTACTTCTTCTACCCTATTCCATTGTATGTATTCTATTCTTTGCCGGACAACTTCTTTTGTCCAGTTTCAGCAGCAGCAGCACCAGAAGTAGATATATACAATCATATATACCAAGAATTTTTTTTCCTTCCTTTTTCTTTTCACAATTCACATAACAATATCCGCTCCTACTACTACTAATGTTACTGCTACTAAATAGCTGGGCAAATAATAATGTATGTTCACATTGTTAAACGCAAGAACAAGTACTAATCAAAAGGCCATACAACACAAAAAAATAATATATAAAATACTAATAAACATATAAACTATAATATCGTATTGAATATTATATATGAAATGAATAGCAGCTGTGTAAAGAATACTTTTTATATACCTATCTAAAATGACATAGCCACGCGGCATACACAGCACACAACACAATACACAACTCTTCCCCAATGGAATTGTTTACATGGCTTATTATCAGATTTTTACATAACAATCGCTTATTACTTTAGGTTATATCCAGTTTTTAGTATGGAATTCAAAAGAGAAGCAGAGGCATACAAGTTTTATGGCACTTTTATTGTTATTATTATTATTATTATTATGAATTTCTGAAAAAAAAGAAAAGAAATGGACATATTTTGGAGTGTGCTGTAGTAGCAGTCCAGTCGGCACTTTATTTTTCCATTTATTTGTTCGAGCCTAATAACTTGTAAAGTTGAACCTTCAACAGGAAAATAAATTAAATTGCTATGCCATGCGGCTTGTGCTGTAGTACAGCCACTCATGCATATACGTATTACGGTATTAGTGTTAATAATAAACACAAGAGAAAAGGAGAGCTGATATGTTTTATTATGTATGTGGTATGTGTGTATATAATGTAAGTAGGGCATTTGACACGACATAAATTCCCATTGTGCATTTTTTTCCTCCTTTCTTCCAGGAAACTTGAACTTTTCTTCGTACCTTGTAATAATAATTCTCTCTCTACTGGATTATCATCCAGATCATTTCATACCACCGACTTGACTGACAATCAATCACAAAAAAAAATAAAAAAAATATTTGCCAAAACGAAAATAAAACGGCACAGCAAAAAAATTATTACCTTTTATCAAACCAAATTGCAAAGGAAAATGACATATATATATGTACCTATTCCTAAATATATATTTTTTTCTCAATTTTTATTCCGACATATATATTGGTTGAGATTAGAAAAAGTGTCATGTCATGTTATATCTTGCAAAATCCTGTGTATACGTCAGTGTAGCCATATCATAAATAAAATATACTTAAGTGAAATGTGACCGGGGAGCTTTTCAAAATTCTTTATCTCTCATTTTTGCTGTTTGGTGCCATTTCACACAAGTCAAGTCACAAAGATATACCTGTGAATGATATAGGTATCTAGCACATTACGTAATGAAAAATATGCATTTATTTTTTTGCTACATCAAGATAACTGCCTAACCACAAAATTACACTACTTCATGTACTCATGGTTTTTTTTGACTGATTTTGTGCAGAACATGAAGAACGTAGGTTAAAAAAACGCTATAGATATTATTATGCGTACATAATTTTTTTTTTCAAAGTGGGATGTTTTCTGGGCAATATTGCGGGGTAGCCAAACTTTAATAATTTTTTTTGCATATTACGTGTGTAGGTAAGCATATAAAGTATATTATATGATCATGAACTTCATCATGTAAAAAGAGAAGCATCCTGAATGAACATTTATCACCTTTTTATTTGCACTTTTAACAACAAAACATTTAAAAACTACTGCTATACAGCTACCCCCATGTATCTTATAATATGGAAGGCAGTCAACTTTTGACAGTTTGATTACCATTACAAAACATAACCAAAAGGAAAACCACACAAATAACTACTGCTCCTATGCTATGCTGCCACTAAAAAAAAGAGAACGAAAGGATCATATAGGCAAAAGTCGAGTCGCTCTTTTGGGTTTTTTATTGCTGTCTCGTCTGCTGACTGACTTGACTCTCTCTCTCTCTCGGCCACGCCACCGCAAAGAGAGTTATTTAGTGGTTTGGTTTTTACAGTTTTTGCTGGCATTATAGTGCGGTGGAGTATAGTATACGGACGGAGGAGGAGGGAGGGGGAAAATATTATTATCATATGCAAAAATATTATTTACTCACATTCGCACATGTTTATTTTCTCTCGTTAGCGGCAAGGCGGCACTATTGCAACCGGTGATGCTGCTGCTGCTGCTTAAGTGAATTTACCTTCTTTTTTTCAGGTGGCTATGAAATATTCATAGCTTGTTTGAAATGTGAGAAAGAATAATTTGTACGCAAAACTAACAGAGAAAAGTTTGTTTTTCGCATCACATAATATCGCATCCTCCTCCTCACAGACCTATGTACATGTATAACCCTCAGCGTCAAGAAGAACATTACAGAATATGCCAGAAGCCTATACCACATATCATCGGGGGATATATGTATATATATGTGGTTCATGGATGACTGGCTCTCAACTAAAAACTGCCCGTTTAAACCCATCATCATCATCAATAATCATTTTATACTTGTTTTTTTTATTTTGTTTCAATTCAATTTTCATCCATTCCTCTTTGCTTGCCTATCTAAAATACCTACCCATACAGCGGCATACAACAAAATACAAACCCAAATAAATGCGTTTTTTTTGTATTTTGGGAAGGTGAGTCATCCTTTTAAAAAAAAACAGGAAAGAGTATCAGACTGGAATACAGATGGACTTGTTGTAAACAAGCAGCAGGGAAAAAAATGTGTATGCCATTTTTATTTTATATATTTTTTTTTGTGTGGAACAGGAGGAAAAAGGAGAATGTTATGAAATCATTATCGACATGTGTAATCTTACAATTTTAGAAAGCTGAGCATGTAGCTGGCTACTACATGGGTAATATACATTTTATGCATGTACATGACATATGACCATAAAAGGTCGACTAGCTGTTTTTGTGTTTACCCTAAAAAAATATATAAAATAGGAGAAAAGGAGCTGTGGAAGTAGTAGTGAGTGTATGGGATATACTAAATAATATGAATAGGAAGGAAGGAAGCAGTTGTGCCTGAAAACATGTGTTCGTGCATGTCCGTATCAGTTTTGCTATCTAAATTCACTCTT
Organism: Zhuqinia jingwanae; assembly: GCA_027744095.1. Classification (NCBI taxonomy): domain Eukaryota; kingdom Metazoa; phylum Arthropoda; class Collembola; order Entomobryomorpha; family Paronellidae; genus Zhuqinia; species Zhuqinia jingwanae. The sequence continues at coordinate 9,994 of JAHZNC010003060.1, forward strand.
CACTTCATTCCACTCTGCGTTGCTGCTTGGAACGTGTAAGGAGGAACACCTGGTCTTCTCTCTCTTTTTCTCCCTTCCTTCCTATTTTTTTCTGCTCTACATTCCACCTCCACACACACACACACACACACACTCTCTCTAGACGCAGCTTGTTGACTTGTGCCTTGTGCGTACTTCAATTTGCCCCTGCATTTTTTACCGACACATTCTTATCGCTCACAATCCATTTATTTTGACCGTGTCCAATTCTACTAAAACTCTAACCCTGGCATTTTAAGTACAGCTGCCCTTTTAACGGAGGCTGTCCTGCAACAACTGTCTCATGTATTATTTTGTGCTTATAACATATATACGTTTTTTTTGGGTACATTTTTTCTCTTTTTCTACTCATTCAACAAGAACAAACAAGAACAACAAAGTGACCATAAAAATGATTACAAAGTTGGTATGATAATGCTAGGAAAATATTGAAGAGCAGGAGTAGTAGTAGAAAATGGGATCAAAAAGGCAACTGCCGATGGTTACCCTGAATTGCTGATACCAACTTGAAAATCAAATAACATTTATCATTTGCTTATACAATCATTATTATTATTATGACTATTGCTCCAAAAAAATAATCTTTTTTTGCCATGTAAAAGGTACAAAGTGTAGCTAGTGGTATCATATTATCAAATGTCTTATCATGTCCATAAGGGAAAAGCGTGCAGGATTTGGGGAGGGGATTTTTTTTTTGGTTTATCCCAGGAAAATATCTTATAGGTAATAATATATTCTCTAAGCGATTTGCTATTTCAAAAAAAAAGCGTGATGTGTGATGTTACCCGAGTCAAGCTACCTATACTTTACTTTAGGCGTTTTTTTTTGTGTTTTTTTTTGTAGGAAGGGATAAGAGCTAAAATTTCAGTATTTCGTTTGAAGGAGGACTACAAGCCATGACGACATGGAAGGAAGGAAATGCACACACATTCAGACACTCAGGCAATTTGAGATAAATTTTCTAGTTCGCCACCTGAGCATACAAACAGAAACCGATAGTGGTGGAGGAGTAGGAGGAGAAGAGGCAAAGCAAAAGTCACTCAAGCAGAAAAGAAGGTAAACACACAAAATGATATCATGATATCAACACCAACAATAACAACAGCGGCAGCAGCAGTAGTACCACCGCATCCACCTCCTCCTCCGTCGCCACTATATTTCCTCTTACTATAAAGCTTATAAAATAAACGTTTATCCCTTGCTGGCCTGGTCAAAAGTCCCTCGAGAGGATCATGATCATACACAATAACACACACACACACACACTCTTTCTCTCTACGTCGTAGTTTTTTTTTTGGGATAATCATGAAAAAAACGACAAGCTAGGCAAGTACCATCACTACCACCGGACCAAAAAAAAACCAACAGTGGCGGCAGTCACGACGTCCACTTTTATCCATTTTGTATTTAGCAAAATAAGTTATAATATTGCCAGTACCGTTGTTGTTGTTGTGTGTGCGCACAAGATAATGATACACGATCTCCAATAAACAAGATGATATAGCAGCCCACTAAATAAAATTATCAGAGAGGAGGAAGAAGATATTATATGGGGATGTTTTTCCATTAACAATATTGTCTGCTGCTGCTGCTGTTGGCTGAATTGAATTGGACCAGCCCGAGAGAGAGAGAGATATGATGCAATTTGGGAGCGTAGTGATATAGATATATTGGGCATACTCAGCAAATTGGCCATATGGCGACCACCAATAATTTATTTATTTTTTCTCTTTGTAGTAATAAAAGTTCAAATTATTAACTTCGTCATCACCATAATAATAATCATAATAAATATCTTTGCTGTCAGTTGTTTTTAGGAAAGCCGGCTAATGCATTCGGAGAGAAAACTCAACAAACCCATATATTACCTATATGTTGTATTTTATCCCAAATAATGCATTAAGAAATTAAGATATTAGTGCATTTAAGTATTCTCCAAAAAAAAATTCCGCTGTTTTTACGAAAATAAATTGGTCATAATAAGTATTATTTTTTCTACACCCGCTCATTCATGATATTATTATACTTCTTAATTAGCTTAATCAAAATCATCATCCCAGAGTGCCTGTGAAACAACTCATTCCCTATTCATCTCAATTTGAAAAAAGAAAAAAAAAGTAGGAAAATAAAAAGTTTTCCATTCACTATTATTATTATACATGTTTCGTCTCTCTATGGATTTTTTTTTCTTGTACTAAAAAAGGTTTTTACTAATTTATGTATATATAGCAGAATCATCAGCACTATACTATATCCATGTCCAAAAATTCTAGATGCGTCTATCTGTCTACCTTGTTGCCGCGTCGTTGTGTAAACGTATACGCAATAATACACGCATAGTGCACAGTGCACGCACGCACCAAAACTCTGAAAAAATCACATCAAAACCCTTTCAAGTTGGAAAATAAAGATTATGCTTGTGCAGTAGTGTTTTCATTCTTTTTATATAAAAAAAA
>JAHZNC010003061.1:0-11944 GCA_027744095.1 Zhuqinia jingwanae
CTTTGCCACACGCAACACCAGCATTTACACAAAAAACACTTATATGTACATTTCCACTATATCTATTTTTTTAAAGAAAGGAGTTATACATAATATATAACACATATGTTACATGTATGATGGATTATAACATGCATAATATGAAACACATTGAAAACTTGAATGGTAAATTATATGCATACACACCCACACAAAAAGGCTCATATCTAATATCTGTACTTTATGTAGTATTCATTGTTATATTTCTTTTTACTGCGTAAAAAAATACAGCATTCCACTTGAATTGCAGTACCCTTTTTTTCTTGCCGATAAACATGGGATTTGATGCCCACTTCCTGCAGTGGAGACAGGAGTACGACCCCTTTTCTCTCTCTTCGTTTTTCTTTCTTCAGTTCCGATGCCGCGGCACCATTCTTTTTCGTGCATTTTCCTTGTATTATAACGTGTAACAATAATAATAATACACCAGTGCTACTTGTAATACCAATAATACTCTTTAAATGAGGCAAACAAGCTGGTTTGTTGGCGCTGTACTTTTTGCCATTGGACGTATAAAATGTAAAATAGCTATTTGGAAAATATGGCAAAGAAGTTGGTTCACATCACGCGTGTGTATGTGTGTGGTGTTATTGTTCCCGTTTACTCCCGTACACAAGCACAATGAAAAAATGAACACAATGCATTATAACATACATTCTTATTATTATTTTGTGTGTGCGTGTGCATGTTAGCGCATTTGAAAGATAATGATGAATGGGTTGTTGTTGGTTGACTAGATTGACTATGTCGAAAATCTAGTAAAATATTTTTTCATTTTTCTCCACAACCACGAATAACAAAAACTTGTTTCCACAACTCATCTTCCCTTTTTTGATATATTTTTTATTACTATTATGTAGATAGGTGCATCATGTAAAAAATGGTTGTTTTTCAACGAATCGAGAAATAAGAAGAATAAGCTGTCGTCTTGTTCCAAAGAAGAGAAATGCAGTGAAGTGAATGAGTGAACCCTTTTCCTAAGATTGAAATGTTTGTTTGTTTTCGCTTTCTTTTCCTGCAGTAGTAACTCTCTTTCTCTGCCTGCGCTTATTTTTGTCGATGTGTCCTTGTTGTACTTTATGGAGCTCGCAGCTCAGTAGTCAGCCAGTCTTTGGAATAAGTTGCAATAAAGGAATAAAGAAAGTTTGAGCTGCTACTGCTGCTGCTGCTGCTACTACTACTCTTGAATTGAAGCAGAAAAAGTAGAAGAGTAGCAGTAAAATATTATGTAGTGTTAAAGTGTAATGTTGTATTCATATAAAGTTTTCTTCTCAATATAATAACCGTAAAAAATATAAATAGCTATGTAAATAATATATATATATATATATTTATAATAGATGCCCTCCTCAGTATAAACTCTCGTTTTTTATGTTACGCCACTCGTTCCTCTCATTTTCTTCACCTGCATACTTCCTTCCTTTTTTCTCCCTTTTCTCGATCAACAACAACAACCAAACCGTTTCTTATCACAGTCGTTTTTCGTTCGTTTTATCTATTTTCTTTTTATGCTACTTTAGAAGAGGATGTTCTTGATAAGCTACTACAAATACTAGATTTTCTAGGAGTAGTACTACAGTCACCACTGCTGTTTTTACTACTTCGTCTCTTTTCATGTGAAACGTTTGGCCCCATTTGAAAAACTGTTTATGTTGTTCCTCTCTTTTTTATTCATTCTTCATTTATATATCACCATCCTCCTCATCTTCCTTTTTTTGTACAAATGACAAATACATACTTTAGTCATGTACAACAACACAAGAGATGAGATGAAGTATTAGGTTTCCTCTCATCCTCCTCCTCCTCCTCCTCAACTACCAATATATACTCTGCTTTTATCTTGAAAGGGAAAAAACAAGCTTTGTTGTTCAAAAACAAAATTTAGTTGTGGTTTGCCTTTCTATTTGTGTGGAATGAGCTACTTACAAAGTACCCCACTTATTCGTCATAGAAAAAGTAGGTTTGTTATTGCAATTTATGTGTGTGTGGAACGGGAAGGAGGAAAAACTGGAGGACATATATTTATAACTGGTATGTATTTTCCTATTCGTGGTTCTTGAACTTTGCTATGATGAGAAATAATCATGAAATATTGGCGAGCGATGTAATAATGGGGATTCCATTTGCTTTCTATTTATTTCTGAATAATTTGAATTTGAATAACATGTGTTGGTGTTATTTTGGTTTACTTTGTTCGTAAATTGCATTTTTGGGAAGAATTCAAAATGAGGCGAATGCAGATTGTATGTATGATGTTTACATGCTGTCGTCAATTTTGAATTATTTATAAGGTGAAATGAGCAATAAAAAAATTTAGTGTTGAATTTTGACGATCTCTGAAACGAGCACAAAGTTTTGGAATATAAAGCTTAGGAACGTATAAAGTGGTTTCATATCGTAGGAAGAAATCAAAATGTAGTTGCAAGTGGATTCACATTGTCAAAGAGTGCATTTTTTGGCAAAGGGGAAAGATTTACAGACAAGATTGGATAGAAATTTTTGGTGGATTTGATCAAACTGTGCCAGTTTTAGTGCAGTTTATACCATACACCTGACTTCTCAGTCAATACTAGCAGCTCTTTTATGGTCCCCGAGAAAGATAAGTTTAGCAGACCAAGTATATGGCTGTAACGCTGTAAATAAGGACTGCATAAGAGTTTAATTAATTTAGTTTAAAATTTAAAAAAATTTGAGGCAAGCTCATTAAACAAATTTGAAAAAAATTTGGTTCAAGTAAGCATATGTATGGAACATTAAAATTCATTGACTCTTTTCCCTTCAAAATGTTTTTCGTTTTAGCAAATCTAAAATCAATCCATTGTTTTCAAGCCCAAGCTCACTGCCCACAATTCCCGTGAATTTAATTCTTATTATAATAATTATAGCACTTTATTTCAGACCAATAATATATCACTTAATACAACCAATCAATTATAGGCTGTGGCTATGGATAAAGTATGCAAGCAAAAGATTAGACGTCCGGTTGAACAGACGTTCATGCCGAAACCAATAAAATGACTTGCATTTTCTCCGTCCTTCCTAAGGAATTACAGTAAAGGTAGTTATAGTGATACATGAAAACATGATACATGTTGTCTACCGCAATGAAGAAAAAAGTCATGTCACGTTAGTTGTACCTTTGGGCGTAGTATGTGCAATACCTGGAGAAAAATGGCGGTGGGCAAGACAGTTTCCTGACTATAGGCCCATTCTAAAATACCCATATACACACGCATGAATATATACATCAATAACGGGAATGTACATAATGTCCTAAAAGGCATTTCGTTTTGGGTGGTTGGTGGTGGCAGTGGCACTGAACGAATTCAAGTGTTCAAATAGGCGGACATTCAGCCCATTAGAAAAAAGGAGTATAGTAACTATGCCTACTATAGGTACTACACTACACTACACACTCCATAACTTCAAAGATCGCTATATCCTGAAAAAAAAGTTGCCAACAACCTCATAAGTTAACTACTACTACATTTCAACTAGGTAAAGTAAAGGTGTATAAAAAAAAGTTACATGAGTCAAAAGAAGAAAAAAGTAGATACATAATATGTACTTACATACATGAGCAAAAAAACGAAGCAGGCAAGAGGGTTCGATCAAAGGGAATTGAATATTGGTCTCTTGTGTTTCTAGATAAAATATAATACGCACACACATTTCTTCTCTTTTCTCTGTCCTTTTTTCCGCTTTTGCCTCCCTTTTCCACTCTGTCCTGCAACTATACACATTGTAAAGCAAATATGTTTTTTTCTTCTGTGTGACAAAAATAAACTACGAGACGTTGAAAAAGTCAGCCTTTTTTGTATGTTGCCGATTTTTATACTCTATGTACTGGCAAACTCATTCCATTGTGCATGTTGGTAGGTATATATGTAGTTTCATTCATAAAAAAGCTGCGTTTTGCTGTACATCATGTACCTGCTCAGTCAGCAAAAAAATAAAGAATTTTCGCGGGCAGACATATTATTAATCTAGTGGATTACTCCTGGGCTTTCTGTGAATTTGCGACGTGAAAAGAAAATATAGCTGGGCATATAGTAATCTGTGTGTGTGTGTGTGTGTGTATGTGCGTGTTTTTTATGGGATTTAGGTACGTAGGTTCCTTTGATGTGTTTATTATCAAAATTGGCTTAATGTTATTTGCTCATTATTAAAGGTAAATTGCATGAAAAACACAAATAAAGGAGATAAAAAATGAGAAACCTAAACGGAAGTTTACTTTGTTCCACTATTTAATGATGATGATGATGATGATGACGATATAATGGAGGTAAAACGATGGCGTTGGTGGTAGTGGCGGTGAAATAAATGTTGACATTTTGCATAAAAAATATGGTTAAAAGTGGTCGCTCGCTCGCGCACACACACACACACTCACGCTTTTAGACAAGTTTTTTTTCACTTTCTTTTCATAAAATCAATTTTGCTAAAAAAAGAGAGTAGTAGTAGTACTTGACGTGGTTACACAAAAATGATAAGTTATTTACACATCATTTCACAATTTTCGTTCTATTTACTTTGACATGATGCATTTCGCTACGCGATGATGAGGTCGATGACGATAACGTAGTCAAACTTTTAACATAAAAAATATTAATGACAAGTGATATTTTTTTTGCTATCAAAATGTGTAGCTAAAAATATAGAAAACCTTTTCGTGCAAGTAAATTGGCTTATGAATGTCAGATGAATGGTACTTCTAGTGATGTTCTTTGTAGTAGGTATTATCAATAAAATAAAGTGCTTTTCAAATAAACCATTATTTATTTTCATCCCATATCCCACAAGTAGCTCTATTGGATGCGTAGTAAAAGCTTTTTTATCTTAACAAAAAAATAAGAGGCTATATAGGTCTCAAAAACATAACCCGATTTTTTTACCTTCCTTCATACATTCTACTAATTTACATTTATCCATTATTACCATCCTTGAAACACGTCAATATTTTTATATTCTAAAAAAAGTGGTTTGTTTCACGATTTCCTCAAAATCTGCAGTAAAAAATAATACAAGCAAATTTTTTTTATACGATAAAAAAATTGTTGCAATTAAATTACATTGCACAAAACCTCCATCTTGATAAGATCCCCATTGCTTATTGTACACAATTTTTTAAGGTTTAATTACACTATACAAATTTGCATTTGTAGAACAGCATACATACAAAAAGCATAATAGGTATATATACACTTTTTTAACTGAATAATGTGTCCCAATTCGTAAAACAAGCATTAAGAATGAAATTTTTTTCGTAAATAATTAAACACACACACTGAGATTGAGGAGAAAGAGGATAAAAAATTATGATTATTAATTTTACAGGGTTGTAAACACGCGTTGGTGTAGTATGCATGAACTATATTATTATATTTCTATATACAAAGTATACTACTCAAGGCTCCCGGTGACGGTCAACTTCCTTCCTTATTTAATTTCAGCTTTATCACAAACACAAAATAAGAAAAAGAAAAGAAAAAAGTTCTTGGTACATTTTTTTTTCTCTAGTATTTTTTTTATAGGCATACCCACATGAAAATGAAGGAATTGTTGCTTTGCTTTGTTGTTTCCCTTGTCTCTTGACTTGCACTACTAGTGCTGCTGCCACACTCCTGTTTCATTGTTCTCCACGTCTTATAATATAAGATAAGAATCAATATATACCTTTAAGAAAGCACTCCATACACATTTTTCTTCTCAAGTATGCATACGTATACAAGCATTCTTGCGTTATTACAAAAGCTACATAGGTACCATACACTCTTTACATAAGCACATTAGGTGCATAGTATCTGAAAAGGAAGAAAGTAATAATGATGGAATGGAAAACAGCGGGTTTAAAAAGAAAAAAAAGAGTACATTCACATGCACATATACACATAAACTCAGTTATTTACGTAAGTAGAAAAGAAGCACTAATAAAAAAAAGAGTGAGAGAAAGTTGCTTCTCCTCTGCTGATAGAAAGCAAACCAGTCAAAAGGAGATGAATGGAGGAATGAGTTACGCTACAGGACAACAATACATAATATATAAAGTAAAGTCACAAGTTGATATGTTTATAGATTATATGTCCTTATTTGCCAATCCTTTTTTCTTCTTCGTCTTTTCTTTATTAAAATAACCAGAAATATATATACCTATGTATACTATATTACATTTATATAAAGAATATAATACGCTTTAGGATACATTGCATTATATTATTTTTATTTTGAGTGATTTCGATCAAGCTAATGGCAATTTCATGTTGAATGTCCACAATTGCATTTTGTAGACAAACACACGCTTACCATTCAGTGTAGTGTGGGTTTTTTTAACCTAACTTGTTTGCTTGCTTGCTTGCTTATCAAATAACTCAAGTAGCTAAAAAGAAAGAGGTGTAGGCACACAGTGCATACACACACAACTGATCATAAGTTTGCTAATTTATTTAAGCAAAATGTACTTTTCTTTTGCTGGTTTTCCTACTGCTGCTGCACCTACAAACCAAATAAATATATATGCATATCAAAAACACTTTTACTATGCAATGTGGGTGTGTACTCATATAATAAAAAGCTATTTCAGAGATTACCATTTTGATAAGCTTAATATTTGTCAAGTTGTGTGTGTAAGTGTGTAAGAGTGTTGGGGAGCGGTAATATATCTTTGTTGATTTTATTTAGCACGGAACAATTATTCTCGTGACGCCTGTTACAAATGATGATGATATGTTGACCATTTTAATTCAGGTTGAGTTGATGTGACGGCAACTTATTTTGTCGCAAACACAGCGTTAAAAACATTGAGAAGGAAATGCACATTTTAATTTGTGAGATTGAGATTGAGCATATTACTTTAATATATGGGATAGAAAATGTAATAAATGTTTCGTGTGAGAATTTTATACGGAAATAAATTTGGATGGCAAACCCAAGTTGAATCTGATGGATTGGATGATTGCAATAATAGTAGATTACAAAATGAAATGAAAGAAAAAAACCGACAGATTTTTTTTTCTTTTAAGAAATTCCATAAAGTAAATTGATTACTTGACTTGCATTTTTAGAAGAAAAAAAACTAATATTCATTTTTGGAATCGTGGCGTGATGATGAAAGCTGTTTTTATAAAACTCTGAACATTGATGCAGGTACGTACGTAAATATTATGGAAAATTTGACACAGTCGAAATTGGAAGATATGATTAATTCCCATTCTCAATTTCTTTAGCAATGCAAATTTATTCACCTGAATGCGTAGAATTTAATTTTTCCTCGTCTTGTCCCCTCCCAAAAGAATAAAATAAATTTGGAATGATTACACGCACACAAAAAGTGTTAACTAGATAAAAAGTCAAAAAATTTAGCTAAATGAAACGCTCTCTTTTGCTTATCAAAAGCGTACCTGTCTCTCTACCTATGTGTCTAGAGCTATCCTTTACATATTATGCTCTGCTCCACACGAGCTCTGCAAATAGAAGGACATTTCTGCTCACTTGATTTTTTCTTCTCTTTTCTCTCCGACTACTACTTGTCACGTCAGCATCACTCGTTCATCCATTTCACTAAAAACTCATCGCGTAAACGTTACTACTATATGAATGAAAACTTTTTTCTAAAAGAAATAGAGATAGGTATCCTGTTTGATGTTGATTCTCTCGTAGCACAAAAAAATTGCTAGTTTTCTCTATATTTCTCTCTCTCTCTCTCTCTATTCCTATCTCTGTCACGTCAACTGACGCAGTTCTGCAAAATGTTTCACACAAAAAAACTTTTCCTCTTTCTCTCTCTGAAGTTTGGCTGCTCCCTCACATCATTCTGAATTCACTGGAAGTGTACGCATAAAGAAGCAAGATCAGATATGATACTTTTGTATAAAGTACACAGCAGCAGCACTATGTAAAGGTTCTAAAATTTACCCGTCCAAAGGATAATGGCATTGCATACACATCCAGAAAAGCAAGCAATTCGCTTCTAGCGGCTTTACTGACTTGTAAAGTGCCTAATGGTAATGATAATAATATTCACTTTCATGCAGAGTACGCAAAGCATATAGTTTCACGGAAATCCCAGGTAGAAAAAACATGAACTGTTAGTGTGGAAAAAGTCTCTTTGTAAGGGAACATCGTAAACCAGTTCCACTGAAATGAGAATCAAGTGCCTCTATGTATGTATATCTCTAGAACTCTTCTTCTTAACTGGCTGTGCGTTCTTGAGTTTAGACTGCTGGTTTGATGAGGATGCTATACAAAGTAAACTGTATCCTTTTTGCCCGAGTGCACCGGGGAATGTGATATCTGCATTGGAAATTGTATAAAACATCTACTTTTTCTTGTGTGTTTGCACTCTTTCGCTTGTGATTTTTGTATACTCGAAAGTACAATACAAACTGTTTATGGTTGGCTGGCTAACTGAGTAAGACTTTCTCTCTATACATATATATAGGTATATAGCCTGCTTTTTGTGAAAATGCACATACACAAAAGGATCCTTACAGTGGATCTAATAAGGTTATTTCATCTCTGTTGAGTCATAATATCACAATGTATGTATGCCTATGTATATATCCTCCCTATCTATTTGGTTGTTCGTGTACAATAGAGTGTGCCACCTTATAAGCTCAAGTTACAATGAGTAAATAAACTTAACTTTGTTCCGTCTAGTGCATGTCCCTGTGACACCACCACGATCAATGATATATCTTATTTAGCCAACTTCCCATTTCCCTGTTTCCTCATCACTTTTCTTTTTCCATTGTGTATGCAAAATTGAGTAGGTATATATATTACTTACGTTGGCTTGCACACAAAAAAGGGTTCCATTGGAAAATGCTTTCTTTTACATTCGTTTAAATGAAATTGTGGTTCTAGCATGAGCGTAATGAGATCACGTTGATGCGTAAAAATGAATTCAATGGTAGCGTGGGTGTTTGAATAATGTTAAGATATGTCAACAAGGCACATTATGATTTGAGTAGGTACACATACACACGATTGTACTAATTATAAGATTTCTTTATTGATATATGAAATAAACCGCTTTTTACCAGCAGCTCGTAATTTTACATAATATCTCAGGAGACCGTGCATACGTCGGACAAATTACATCTAACATTTATTATCGACCCAAAACCTGCAAAATATATTTATTATGATATTGAAGTATTTCGATAATTCTTTTTCGTATTAATCCATATCTACATCGACACATTACTAAATCAATTAAAAATGCTACTTTTAGGTTTCGCGTGATAGAAATTACATTTATCCACTGAATATCAAGTGTTTGTTAAAATTTTGGCAGTGCCCACATTCTGTAATATAGTCATATAGCAAACTATCATGTTTATAGATACATTTTATATATCTATTGAGAGGCAATCGCTATAATAAAATGATCGTCACAAAACATACATTCACTATTCAATTTACCTCACTTGTTTCTTATTGACTCGAGCAAAAATTTTACCAATTTTTTTCAACTTCCAACAACTCAACGCAGTACAGGTGTAAAAAAAGGTATCCCGTCATTGAAAAGTTGGTCTGCTAGTTTGATAGTTTTTGAAGACTATTTACTACCATACTGATTGAACGTAAGAGGGAATATAGAACTGAGCAAAAATGTTTGAAATATTTATTTTTTCATTTGAAAGGTTTCAGTTTTTTTAGGCGTGAGTGCAACAAACTATAGTTGGGTATTTTTTTAAGCCTTAATTCGACTCTAGAACGTCCTGTGTGAAGAAGCATTTTAAAGGCATGCACGAGGTCACAAGAAAAATATGCATGCTAGCAATTTTGGAATATATATTTTTTAAACAACTTTTTTTTGTGACTTATGAAGTACGTGAATGAAACTTGACGCAATAAATAAAGTTCATGCTTGAGATACGATATTGCAAATTGCGAAACCGTAAAATTAATATCCAGAGAGCTGAAATAAAAAAACGTTAATTGGCCCTTAGTAGATGTTTCAACACGTATAATACAATACTATGATATACTTATCTATATACATACATTCCTATACACAAATTGGTAATAAATTTTGTGAAAAAAAAGAAGAAAAAAGCTCTATACAAATATAATCACTTATAATTTTATTAATAATAAATTTCGCTCTGCTATTACTTTACTACAAAACATTTTTGCGTAGGTGGAGCATTTTCCGAGGCAGTAAACAAAGTCAAGTCAAGAGAAGTAAAAAAACATTCCAAAATGTGCCAGCTTTGCTAATAGGTAGGTGGTATATACTGTCGATTTTCCTTTTTTTATGTGAAAGTATAACATATAGCAGCAAGATATATGAAAATTTTAACATGATAAATAATGCCAACACACCACAGAGCTACGACTAGTGTACTTTTACTCCTCTTAATGCCCAAAAGTGTATGTCCCATATTTCTTCATTTTTACTCGGGGCACATACATCATAAAGAGAAAATGAGAGAGTGAGAATTGCCATCAATTCTGAGAAATTGCCGGGATGATGAATATACACTAGACTAAAAGAGGTTACATCCTGTACGTTCACATGATGGTGCTTAGCATATAAACTCCAGATCAACTTTGTATATTTGTGTATGCATACATGGGCATACATACATATTATTATATAAACTATAATAGCTCACCATTATTCTGATAATAGCAAACTTTCAAGGAATATTTATAGTCAAAATAATGTGTGTTTACTTCTCTACATACGCCACCAAGCAAGTCCGTTTGCTAAAGAATGTTCACAAGAAGTAGAAAGTCAACCGCCAACTTTTCCTCTTTACTCGTCTTCTATTTCTTCTTCTTCTTCTGCTGCTTCCTTCACTTTTCTTACAAAAAGGTTCCATTTTCTAAGCAATTTTCAAGAATCGTGTAGCGTATAATGGAGGTGAAAGACAAAAGAGACCATCATCAACAGCAGCAGTAGTAGTAGCGGCAGCATCAATGGCAGCCTTGAATTATCCATCCATCCACGCTCTCTTTCTCACATCCAAATATATACACAAAAAGAAGCCAAAGGCCAAAGTAGGAAAAAGTATGCGACAAACACATAATAATAAGCATATGTATGTATATACATTATACATACACGCATCAAGCCATAACGATATTATGAGTTTGGTTACAGAATAGGATTTCTATTCTCTTCTCACACATCGTCAGTTGTTTCGTCCTTCTTCTTCTTCTTCTACTTCTCCTTGTACGACTGCTGCTCCTGTTCTTGTAAGGAGAAGGATCAAGAAAATTGTAAGGTTGATCCTAATCTTTTCTTATTTCCAGTAAAAGCCCCATTACGATGTGGCACGAGTGTCGTAAACAACACTTAGACAATGAAAATCTCCCCACATAAATTCCAACCATATGCAAAAGTACCATTGGAGGACGAATATATACCACGTGTATATGTACACACGTCCATATATATTATGTTTATATAATGCGAATGAGCATATATTATGCATAATACGATGTTCACATCATAACGACACAGAAGCATCATTGTGAAAGTGTAAACATAAAAAAAGTACCCACAAAATGCCCACAATAACAAATAGGCCAGAAATACATACATAGGTACTAAAAAACCTGAAACCTTTTCGTAACGTTTTAACAGAGGATCCCGGTATTTTGAAAATAGGAATAAAAATTAAAACATTCAATACAATCCTCGACTAAATTAATAACTTTAAGATATTCCTTATTAAAGTATTTGTATTTTAAAGCAAAATCAGTTTTATATTACGGCATGCAAGTGTTTTGCAACGCGGAAGTACGGACGGACCACCGAAGGTCAGAATAAAAAAGATTCAAACTAATGACAAAATAGATGACTAACAGTGATCCTTAACAAATATGCAAAATCACAAAATATATGACACAAAATATTGTTATTCATGAAGAATGGTAAAATGAGCAAAAA